>CAUYPK010067026.1:0-29409 GCA_963574355.1 Loris lydekkerianus | reverse complement strand
ATCCCCGCCTCCCCAGCAGCCCCGCGTCCCCAGCAGCCCCGCCTCCCCAGCAGCCCCGCCTCCCCAGCAGCCCCGCCTCCCCAGCAGCCCCGCCTCCCCAGCAGCCCCGCCTCCCCAGCAGCCCCGCCTCCCCAGCAGCCCCGCCTCCCCAGCAGCCCCGCTCCAGCTGGGGAACAGGGTTGTTATTTAGATCTAAGAAACAAAACACCACCCCTCGACCTCCCCTCCACCCCTCGCCCCAACAAACTCCCTTCCTGGAGCAGTGCACTGAGTTAGATTCAGGGGTTGCTCCCGTGCCTCATTCCCTTCTCACTCCCAGCTGCAGGAGTGCTCCTGGCTCTCTCCCCAATCCAGGCGTGAGGAAGCATTGCTTTTATTCCTGCTGGCCTGGCACGATGTTTATCACTTGAACATAGATTTAGTCTCAGAGAATATTCATTGGTCTCCTTTATTCATCAGGAATTCTAGCACATCTACATAATTTGACTTGTTTTAGCTTAACATTTACTCATCAATAAATATTTCTTGAGCAGTGTGCTAGGTCTTGGGAGTAAGAAACAGAATATAACCTATTTCCTGAATCCAAGTTACTTTCTATTTGTTTGTATTTTTATTTCCAACTTTATACCAAAATCAACACGATTATCTACCTTTCAAAAACCTAGGGCTTGTGTAAATAGAGAAATACTTGAAGATGCTTATTTGTTACTTTCTCATCTCTATTTTCTAAAAGCTCTGATTGACATAGAGTGCGAGCACATTCGTTCACTGAATTCTTCAATAACCTTCAGCCTACAGTTAGGGTGGCTCAGGGTCCAGCCCAACTCCATCCCTGGGGCTCTGTCCCTTCCAGAGGGGACACAGTGCCGGCCTTGGGGGAGGCGAGCTGGACCTTTGCTGCTTCTGCAGCATAGAACAATAACCTCCTGCCTTAGGACTGCTAGCTAGCCCATTGCCGCACATGGAAGGGAAGGAAGACTGACAGCTTCCGCTCCACTGTGTCTTCAAATTATTCAAATGCCTTTCCTGAAGAGAGTAGATTGCATGGGCCACTCACTGGCTTCCAGAGTATGGAAGCACTGGCAGGTATGATTGAAGAATCTGAATGTAGAAACATTTAAAAATACATGTCACTAATTCGCAGCACATTTTACGCTGCCTCTGAAGCCCACAGGGGTGGTTTGAATTATCCATCATCCACAAAGCAGGCTTTGTCTGACTTTTGCAGTATCCATTTGTTCTTGTCTTTCTTTTCTTCCTTTGCACAATATTCCCACGATTGCCGACACAGCTACTTGTTGTGCCTTATTTGAATTTTGCACTTGAATCCTTTTTACTAAACATCTCAGTGTGAAATCCCAAAGTGAGATTTTTCTTCCTTCCCTGAAATCTTTGATGACAAGTTTCTGTTCTGTGTGCAGCTTGTAGAATTGCTTAATTGGAGATTGTTCAAGTCTCAATGGATGGTGTTTCTTCTCATTTCAAAGCAGCTGCTATTGATCTCTCTGAGCTAAGGCTGAAAGAAGTAACTTGTGATTAATTATAGTACCATTTATCTTTCGATACTTTCTTTTAGTGTATTTTAATGTATTTCCATACATGTATTACATTATGTCTGAACTTACTCTTTCATGATTATAAAAGCTAGCTACCTGTCTTCATAGGGTATTGTAGTTGCATTATACAGAAAAAAATGTGTACATGTCTATCTCAGTAATTAAGAAGTACTTTTAATCTTGTGTTTATTTTATGTGTTTATATAAGACTGCTGTGCCAAGGTCTCTGACCTTGAAAATGTTTTCCATCTTTGGAAAAATATTTTCATTAAATCTTTACAGTAGGTTTCAGAAATTGCAATGTTTTAAAATAAAGCATTTATGGTAGTTAATAAGAAATTAGAGATGTAAGTAATCTTGGGGTATTCCAAGAGAGCTTGTGAAAAGTCAGAGACATGACATGAAGAAACTGTTAAAGTGAAGAGCTGTTTTGAAACCTACTTTCCTATTCATTCAACCATCACTCAGCCAACTTTTGCTAAGTGCCCATCAGGTACTAGGGACACACACTCCAAAGCAAAGCTCTTACCTTTAAACATATCACTCTTTTAGAAGGAAACAATATTTTATGATAGTATTTTTATTTTAGAGTTTCATGGTTCTTATTTTTGCTTTTACAACTGCCTTTGCATGAAGTTTTTCACAGAGGCGTAACTTGATGAAAACCAATTAGTTTAAGATGACAGAAGGAGAAATAGTAGGGCCTTGGAAAGTGGAAATTTTCTCTTCAGGACACTACTGATTTCTCATGTGGGTCATTGTGAAAGTTTTGAGATAGATACACAAACATCAAGAAATGTAAAATCTGTGCAGACAGAAACAAATGAAGCCCTTCCAGCAACACTACTAATCCAAGCAAATTGAACCTTGCACAGGTAAATCAGAAAGGACGCTGTCGTCTGTGTGTTTCTTGGAAATAAAATAATGGACCATTACACAGTCTGTCTCAAAACGTTCCTAGGGACACACATATTTACACATCATACCCAAGACTGTGAGGAACAGGATTGATTTTTGCCTGAATTGATTATGAGCTTGGAATAGCAAAGACAATTGTACACACGATGAATTGGAAACATATAATTTCTTCTACAAAGAGAGCTTTGTCATTTGAAGGAATCACTGGGAATAGGGAAATCTGCTATCACGGTTATAGATGTTTTTATTTTTACTTGTCTTTCTGTTTATAATTAGTTCCTTTTCTTTTAGTGAGCATGATTAAATATGTGGATTATCACCCTACTATGCAAAGTATAGTGATAAAAACTCATTAAGATAGAGAGCTTTGCCAGAGAATACCCAGAGCATACCCTCAAATGCGTAAGTATATATCCGTAACTTATTTATTTGGGTAATGTAATTTAAAATGAGATTTCACCTGTACATTTTTTCAGTTTTGATTAATTCATTGTTAACCTTAAATTAAAAAAAATAAATAAATTACTCTTTGTGCTTTTTTTCTAGTTTCATAGCTTCTATGTGGAGAGAAGCTGTATCATTTGATTTTTTATTGTATCTCAGAGATTACTATGTGCCTGTCTAACTGCTGCAAAAGTACAATTGCCTGTAAGTTGATTGGTTGTAGTCAATTCAACAACCATTTAACTATACCTTAAAGTACAATTATATAAGACAATGCTTATGTGTAAGTAACTTGTTAAGTTTTTAAAAAATGTTAAGTGGTAGTATTATTAGGAAAAAAGAAGTTGTTTATCTATTATCCTTAAGTCAGAATTATCTTAAGAAAATACAGCTAACTATAGAAGAACTTCACTCACAAAGATGATACTGTAGCCTATTTATAACACACTAAATGGTAATTTAATTTGGGAAAGAACTAAATACCCAACAATAAGGAAATGGTTAAAAAAATAGAGATTCAGGCAATACAATCTTATATAACATTTAAAATTATATTTGTGAAAAGCCTTATTAACATAGAAAAATGCTTATGCTGTTATATAATAAATGTCTTAGTTGCAATTATGAAATATTTAAGTTGGTTCCAATGGGTTATATTTTCTTATTTTAATAGTTAGGGCCTAGAAATTGGCTTAAGGCATGGAATATCCCAGCAAAAATTCCACTTAGACAAGAAAGCCATTCAAATTATTTAGCTTGTTAGAGAATATGTAAACGTCTTAATATAGGTATATCATCAACTTTATATTATTTAGTCTATGTAAGAAACTGCTTTTATAATACTTGGTGAATTTAATAAAAAGTGTTGCAAAGTAACATAACTAGCCTAATTATTTAGTTTATGCTTTAAACAACAGTGTGACTACAAAGGAGGTACTATTTTTTTTTATTGTTTAGGATTCATCGAAAGTACAAAGAATTGTATACTGATTGCAGTTGTTAGATAAAGTCCCTCTTGTAAGTGTGGGTCCTGCCACAAGGAGGTGTGCCATACCCTGTGAACCCCTGTCCCCCTCCTCCTTCCCCTATACCTGCTCCTTCCTTCCCCTAATCGACCCCTTGTATTAGAACATCTACTGCCTTCGTATTAGAATGGAGTACATTGGATTCTTGCTTCTCCATTCTTGTGATGCTTTACTAAGAAGAAATGTGTTCCACCTCCATCTAGGTTAATAGAAAAGATGTAAAGTCTCCATTTTTTTAATAGCTGAATAGTATCCCATGGTATACATATACTACAGCTCATTAATCCATTCCTGGGTTGGTGGGCATTTAGGCTGTTTCCACATTTTGGCAATTGTAAATAGAGCTGTGATAAACAGTCTAGTACAAGTGTCCTTATGGTAAAATGATTTTTTTCCTTCTGGGTAGATACCCAGTAATGGGATTGCAGGATCAAATGGGAGGTCTAGCTTGAGTTCTTTGAGGGTTCTCCATACTTCCTTCCAAAAAGGTTGTATTAGTTTGCAGTCCCACCAGCAGTGTAAGAGTGTTGCAGCTTTGAGACTGTGATGGGGTCCATTCTCACTGGGGTTAGGTGATTATCTCAGGGTGGTTTTGATTTGCATTTCTCTGATGATCAGGAATGATGAGCATTTTTTCAAATGTTTGTTAGCCATTCATCTGTCTTTGTCAGGGAAGGTTCTATTCATATCGCTTGTGCAGGGGTATATGGACTCGTTTACTCCTTTTCTGTACTTTAAATAACTATATCATCTATGATAACTCATATTCCAATGTACCCTTTTGATTACTACTTTTCTTCCTATAATCTACCAACTAAGTGTGAAATCAGTGGTTTTGCCTAAAAATTAGTGTAGAATTTTAATAATGGATGTTCAGGGCATGTATAATGTTGGTAACTTTAGGTTTTAATAAAACTTAAGAATTAAAACTGCTAATGGATCACAAAAGAAAAATGGTTACTTTAATTATTTTAAAGCCATATTTTATAACTTTGGTGACAATGAATGTTTAGTTTATTTTAAATAGTGTCAGATCTTCCTGTTGATTGATTGTATTTTTAAATTTACATGGACTTAGTTAATATAAAACAACAAATATTATTACTTAACATTTAATGAATGTAGACTTGAAAATATTTAAAAGATTGATTAGTCTGCAGTAGTGACTTTTAGGTAGTCAAATATAATTTATAGTGAAGAATACATTTATTTTTATGTTTTAGAACTTGAGATATATTCCTGATTGTGTGCCGATTGCCATGGCTCTGTGTATAAAAGGTATTCACCAAAAAGGTAATCTGAAAAGTATTTGTCATGTAGATCAGCTTAGTTTCAGTGAATGTCAGATTTTAAAACGGAATCACACACATGCAGTGAAGCTGATTGAATGGTAGTCACTAAAAGCAAATAACTTGATGATTTTTTTTTTTTTTCCAAGGTAGAGTCTTGCTCTGTCACCTGGGCATTATCATAGCTTACTGACACCTCAAATTCCTGGGCATTATCATAGCAATGGCATTATCATAGCTTACTGCCACCTCAAATTCCTGGGTTCAAGTGATCCTCCTGCCTCAGCTGGAGGCTGGGGTGCAGGCACATGCTACCATGCCTGGGATCTCACCGTTGGCAAGGCTAGTCTCAAGCTGCGGGACTTAAGGCAAAGATCCCCTTGCCTCTGCCTCCCAAAGTGTTGGGATTATAGGTGTGAGCCATCTTACCTGGCCTTAAGGTGGTAACCACCTTATGGCTCTGAGGAAAGAAAGCAGTTGCCATTATATGAAAGTATACTTAAAAATAGAAAGCCACTGTTAACCCTCCAGCATTCGGGGGATGATTTCCAGTCAGAGAGTTGGAATTACACTGGTTGTTTGCTGTCTGGCACCCTGGGACTTCTGTGGCTCAGGGAAAATCTTTTCAAGATGGTTCCCTAAAATCAGTATGAAATTTGTGGCTATGAAACCAGTAAAAGCTTCTGATCACCCTAGAAGCAAATCCAAGACTCTGGCCTCATTATCACAGGGCTTTGATTTATGGAGCTAATTAAGAAGGTCTTGCAATTGAGTACTGAGGTTAACTTAAAATGGACTTACTGAATGTCTCTTAAGAATGTATCCCTTAGAATGTGTTGTTGTTTAAGATATACATGAATAGCATTGTATAATTAATAATCTGGAGGTAGTTAGTATATAAGATTTAGTTTTAGTATTGACACCTTACACAATACACCATAGAGTTGGAAAGGCTGTTTTTTGAATTATCATTACTATCCACAAGGGGGAGCTACATCACCTTTTAAAAAATCAGTTCCTCAGAAGACCATTAAGTCTAATAACTATGATATCATGCAAAGAAGAAAGGAAGAAAGTTTTTATCATCTGACAAAAACTTATTATCAAATAACTTGACTTGGTGGTAAATATTTTCGTAAAATATCTTTTATTTTGGAATCCTAAAATGTCAATTAATCCGCATTTATACTGCTCTTGCTATGCACATATGAGCCAAATTTAGAGCTGGACATGACAGGGTACATACACCAGTGCGACTTAGCCCAGGGGGTGAAAATAGAAACAAGTTTGTGGGGGAGAGTTTCACTCAATAGAAGTAGCAGTTGAAGCTATTATTGGGTAAACAGGGTAGGGATGTTCTTATCCTAAATTGAGCATCCAAGAGACCCACTCACAAAAACAAAGAATTTATTAGGGAATAAAAAGGGATGGGAACCCAGATACATTCCTGTTGGACCATAGGGGCATCTGAGGTGGTTGGGAAAAGGAAACTTTTAAAGGCAAATGAGAAATTCAGGGTTTTTAAAATTTATTTTATTTCAGATTAATATGAAAGCACAAATGTTTAGGATACATTGTTCGCATTTGTTAGGTAAAGTCTAAGTAGTAGATGATCCCAGACAAGCTGTTCTGAAACACAGACCATTGGCTACAGGGCTCTCCACAGAGAGTGGCATTTGTTCACGGGTGGGGTGGCTATTGCTAGGAGACCATGGTCTTCACAGAAGTGGCTTAACTGGAACGTTCCCAGTGGGGAAGCCCTTTGAGTGCTTGTGTGTGAGGGTCCCTCCTTCACAGCCTCACTGCTCTGTTTTGTGAGTGTTTGACACATGGGACTCCATTTTGGTTCTGACAACTTTCACAGGAGCTTTGGTCAATAGAAGTAACAGTTGAAAGTATTATTGGGAAGGATTTCTGTAAATAGAGTGAGAATGGTTTTAAAGGAGAGTAGGAAAAGAGAGAGCTTTAGAGATACTCTTGCAAAGAGGAAAATGGTGACAGAATGAGATCTGAAATGGGGTAGGAGAGAACTATTGAAGAAACGGACAGAAAGGAGTGGCGGTGGCTGCTTCAACATGGCACGTGGATGCCATTGCCTTTAGTGCGTTCGCCTCTAAAAGCAAAAAAAAAAAAAAAGAAAAAAAAAAAAATGCAATGGGGACAGAAAGCGGTTCACTGAATGTAAATTGGTGACTACACTCCCACCAGAGAGCTTGCAGTGGTCGTCCTCTTCCGGGAGGTGTGTACACTGTCCACAGTCCTGAGTGCTGATCTGCAGGGGGGTGGGGGTGGTCGTGGGGGCGCTGCTGCCCCCCACAAGAGGCCAGGAAGTCAAGCCTGGATTTGAAGATAGCAGTTGTCTCATTCCTCCTTACCCTCCCACCCCCCTCTCTGCCGCCCTTCCTAGCCTCTGGGAACCATCATTCTACTCTCTGTCTCCCAATCCATAGCCCAATCAAATAGTTAATAATAATGTATTATATATTTCAAAATAATTACCAGAGTGGAATTGGAATATTCCTTGCAAAGAAATTATAAATGTTTGAGGGGATAGATATTTTAGTTACCTTTATTTGATCGTGAACATGCTTATCTTCGTATCAACATATCACAAAATACGTACAACTATTACGTATCTATAAGAGCAAAAAGAAAATTAAAAAAAAAAAAAATAGCAGCTGTCACTGGAGATGACATAATGGGAGAGGTTATTGACATTTGTGTGATATGCTCCTAAGCCAGAAGTCATCATGTCATGGAATATGCAATAATGATCACTGAATTTGGTATAATTAATGGGTGACCATTAGCATTGAGCTCTAGAAATCCTTTTCTGATTTGTTGTTACTTTAAAAGACTTTATGTCAGCTGCCTAGATTGGTTAACTGTTTATGTTTATAAACCACTTATGTGGGTGATAGTAGAAATTTATTGTTTGATTGAAAACCATAATTCACTGAATTATTCTTTCAATAATTATACAAGAATTATTGTAGGATAATTCTACACGCTTGTAATTCTTACAGAAGGTTATAATGAAATTATCCTTCTTGAGAAATATGAAATTATTTAGTACAATATAATCAATTCTCTACCATGCTAATCTTACCATTATTTTGGTTCCAACTGACAGATTTTACTGCAGGTGGTACATTCTATGTGTCTTAACAGGAAGGGAAATAAAAGTATTAAGTATATTTAATTAATACTTCAATTTAAAAAGCTAAATGTGAAGGCAAGCATCACACTTTTCATTGGAGCTGTTTCCTCAACACTACTGAGCTTAGAGTCCTGTGAATTGCAGGGGTGGAAAACCCCACCTGTGAAATGCAAATACAGTATCCCTGGATACTTGCAATATTGATACTAGCTGTAGGGGACACAAAACAACCAATTAACTCATTTGTTTGAGTGTAACAGAATTCTGCTAATTAGCTTTATCTTCCTAGAGCCCTTGGCATCCCTCACACAGGCCTGCTAAATGTTCTGTCTGTGTAGAAGGCTTAGATTTATGATTTGTGACAACTGTTCTGGAGATAACCTTGCAGAGCTTTCTGTATAGAGAGAGTATTTCAAGTTTACATTTATCCTTCATCTAAAAAGAGGTTCTTATTTTTACACTACCTAAGACGTGCCTGTGATAAGGGATTTGCTGCCAAGATGGCCTGTTGATTGACTTTCTTTTCTTTTTTTTTAATTTTTATTTATTTTATTTTTTATTAAATCATAGCTGCATACATTAATATGATCATGGGGCATCATACACTAGCTTCCTAGCCCATTTGACACATTTTCATCCCACTAGTCAACATAGCCTTCCTGGCATTTTCCTAGTTACCGTAGCATGACATTTACATTTCACATTTGCTGAGTTTCACCCTTACCCTTGTAAGATGCTGAGTTTCACCCTTACCCTTGTAAGATGCCCCGTGGGAGTAGTTACTTTTAAACTCTCAAAGTTTCAGAAATTTTACATGAACAAAATTTGGCAACTTTTCCAATCTGACACAGTGAAACAGGAAATTATTTCCTTCTATTTAAGATGGTGATTAAAATTAAACCCCATTTACATAAGAGCACTTGAAACAAAAATGTTCATATGTAAGGAAGAAAAAATGATTTCTGGTGTCAGATATCTGGTGCCTGTGATTCCATTATTTCTGTGACCCTGCATGAATCTTGTCACCTCTGGACGTGAGTCAGCTGCTTTGTCTATGAAGAAGAGCTGGGCACTGAGTTGTCTTTGAGGTCCATTCAGTCTGTGTCCGGAGTTTCTATGAATCTGTTACTAGTGATTGGAAGTAAATCACTAACTTGTAAAAACTAAGTTATTAAAATAAAATGATTTGATTTGATAAAATGGCATAGAACTGTGCCATTGACTAACACGAATTTCCTGGTTTTGATGTCGTTCTTTAGTTACTTAACTTACAATCATTGGGGGAACATAGCTGAAGGGCACATGGGCCTCTCTATAGTAGGTTTACAATTTCTTACAAATCTGTAATTATTTCAAAACGAAACATAATACAGTAATATAGTTTTCTTACCACTAAAGTAGAACTATAATTAAAGTAATTTTTCTAATTATAAATATGTAAAATAACTTGGATATATTTTTGGCATACATTTTTGTATGCATGTGTGCTGTAAAATGTCATGATTCTCAAGGATGATATCTTATTCATTTCAATGATGATTTATAATGAAGTTATTTTAAACCACATTTGTTTTTGTTTTTACAGTTGGTACTAGAGGACCCAAAGTACAACTTTGTGACTTAAAGTCTGGAGCCTGTTCTCACATTCTACAGGGTACTTTTTTTATTTCAAACAACTACTTTGAGTAAACCATTCAATAAAAAGAAACATTACTAACAATCTATTCTTTGTAAGGAACATGACTGATGTATTTTGTGCTAGTTGTTAAAAGTCAACAAGGAAATAAAGATGCTTCTGTGCATTATTCTTATAAAACTGAACAATTGAGAAGACATTTACGTGAACAATGGTCACAGGGCAGCTCAAAGGATATAGAAAATAAAGGGCTAACTCAAAACCTTGTGTTATTTCTACATTTTTAAAAATAATCTACTAATGTCTTGTGAATTGTTTAAAATTTTGACTAATGAGTAAACATTGTTCTGAATATTTAGGTTCATTTTTAGTAAAAAATATTTTAGAAAAAAGATGTCAAACTAATACTTTGTTTTGTTAAAGTATATCAATTTAGATTATTTTTGCTGGCCACAGATTCACACACTATTAAAAAAAAGATATTTTTGCTACTTTATCAGTATTAGATTGTCTGATTCTAAACAATGTAAAGAGTGAATGTAATTTAGAAATATACATTTTTATTGGGCGGCGCCTATGGCTCAGTGAGTAGGGCGCCAGCCCCATATACCAAGGGTGGTGGGTTTAAACCCAGCCCCAGCCAAACTACAACAACAACAACAACAACAAAAAGAAATATATATATATATATATATATATACACATACATACACACATTTATATTCATCTCTGAGAAACACATAAATACATAAATATATAAAATATACTTGGTGAGATGGCTAGCATGTTTTTACATATTATGATTTCTATTGATACAAAGTAGAAAGATACTACTACTGAGTAGTTTAAGTGGTTCTATTAGGTAAAAGTAAATTAAAATGTTGAAGTCACCTATGAACTTACCACCTGTGCTTTTTAGGAAAAAAGTTTATATAAATGATTTTTACAATCACAAATTAAAGGTGTTTTTGTTTTTAACTGAGAAATTAGAAAGCATTTATATCCTTTAAAATGTTTATCTTGGCTCAGCACCCATAGCATAGTGGTTACGGCACCAGCCACATACACCAAGGATGGTGGGTTCAAACCTAGCCTGGGGCAGCTTAATGACAATGACAACTGCAACAAAAAAATAGCCGGGCATGGCAGCGCCTATGGCTCAATGGAGTAGGGTGCTGGTCCCATATGCCAGAGGTGGCGGGTTCAAGCCCAGCCCCAGCCAAAAACTAAAAAAAAAAAAAAAAAAAAAAGGCATTGTGGTGGGCACCTGTAGTCCCCGCTACTTGGGAGGCTGAGGCAAAAGAATTGCGTAAGCCCAAGAGTTGGAGGTTGCTGTGAGCTGTGATACCATAGCACTTTACCCAAGGCGACATAGACTCTGCCTCAAAAAAAAAAAATGTTTATCTTGTCTGTTTTGTTGTAGTGGCCTTTTGGTATAGTAATAAGTAATTGAACTTTAGTTATATGGATTAAGTGGCATAGATTAACAGCCACTTTAAAAAGAGAGACTTGCTTATTCTGACAGTTCTTTCCAAAGGAAAACCATTTCTTTTATGATAAAATACCATGTGTTAGAAATACCTCCATAGTCAGGCGGTGCCTGTGGCTCAAAGGAGTAGGTGCCAGCCCCAAATACGGAGGTGGTGGGTTCAAACCCAGCCCCAGCCAAAAACCAGAAAATAAATAAATAAATAAATAAATAAATAAAATAAAATTGTTTAAAAAAAAAAGTATGAAAAGTTTATTTGAAAAAAAAAAGAAATACCTCCATAGTCTTCACAGTAGCACTTAAACATAGATTATTGAAAATGTGACACACAAACGATCATACTCATTCACTTTTAATATTTAAAAGACCATTATGTATAGTCTAAAGACTAAATGTGAAAATATGTTTAATGTTTAATCTCACTTTCTTCAGAATCTGGTCAAATTATTGGTACTTTATCTTTTGATTTTCAAACATTTGTAAGATTTTTCATATAGTTGTATTTGCAGGTCACAGACAAGAAATATTGGCAGTGTCTTGGTCACCCCGTTACGATTATATCTTGGCAACCGCAAGGTAAAATTTAACTTAGTTTTGAAGTTAATATTAGTAAATAATAATAATTAGTAAATAATGCAGTCTTTGAAAAGACTGCATTTATGTAAGGTATATATACAGTAAAACCTCTGTAAGTTGACCACCCAAAGGACTATAACAAACTGGTCGGCATATGGCAGTGGTCAACATATGGATGCTGCAAAAAAAAAGGGAGGGGGCGGAGCCTGTGGCTCAGTGAGTAGGACGCCGGGCCCATATACTGGAGGTGGCGGGTTCAAATCCAGCCCCAGCCAAAAATTGCAATTAAAAAAAAAATTATGGAACTAGGCCTACTGTACTGATATGTACATGTGGTACATGTCCAGTCTATGAAAATTAGGTAACTTAAAGAGGTAATCAATGTAAGGAGGCATTCAACTGTGGAAGTCCTACTGTATTTGGTTATTAATTAACCCATTAAAAATGAAATATTGAATTAGAGGTTTTGGTTTATATCAGCAAATTAAATCTTCAAACTTTGCATTATACTCTTAGTTCTAACTACCCATCTTGACAGTGTTTGCCTTTTGGAACAAAAAGAAAACATGAGATCTATGTAATCAGATTTACAAGCACAGGTAGTGAAACAACTGTTGTGTTATTTTTGCACACAAAAGTACAGCATTGTGTTAATTAAAAATACTTGCATTTTTATTCCTCTTCTTTAGCCTAGAATTATTTTCAATCTGATATAACACAGCCATCCATTCACTGATGGCTATGAATTTAGTAATATTTAATGATAGCCTACCACATGCCAAACATTGTGCTAAGGACAAGAAGCAACCAAGGCTTCAAGAAGCTAATAATCTAATGAGGGATACAGTCAGAAAAATCAAGGATTACAGGGCATCCTGAAAAATGCTTCAATAGAGGTACTTTGTAAGGTGGAATAGGGGAAAAGAAAGCAAAAACATTTAACTCAGAGACTCAAAAAATTGTGGGGGTATTCTTTGTTAGAGGGAAGAGTGTTGTGTATTTTATGTACTGGGGAGAAAGTACCAGTGGAGGGAATAATTAGTACATCCAGATCTTAAGTAGACAGGAGGGGAGAGCATATGAGAGTCCGAGTTGGGCGGGATGGGGGAACACATGATTTGACACATGAAGAGCAATGGAAGACTAAATGGAAAGGGGAAAAGGTAAGTGTGAGTACAGTTAAGTTTGTACCTTTAGCAGAGAAGCTCAAGAAACGCGAACCTAATGGCCTGTATTTGTTATTAGGGAATTGATATCATCTGTTGAAAATACAAGATTGGGGATACAATTTTGAGGGAAGGTAGTAAGGATGTGGAATAACAGATTGAATAAGCACAGCATTGCTGAGCAGTCCTGCTCAGTTGAAGGTATAGACCACCGTTGAACCAAGCCATAGAATTCAAAACATTAAATGACACAGGCTGAACAATTTATATTTAGCTCGGTGTTTAAAAATTGCTGAAGTCTCAGGTGTAAGGTTGGAAATAAAATTACAAAAAGGCTTATAGAAGGGATCAAGAACCTAGTGACCTATTAAGGTAGAATTAAAAGTGTCAGTGTGAGAAAATTTAAAAATTTAAGGGGTTAGACGTAGTAGTCAAAGATATTATATAAACATTTTAATAAAAATTTCAGTAGAAGAACTACCTGTTATAAAAGCAATTCGTGTTAGCTTTATAAAGATCTGTGCTTAGATTTTTTTTTTAAGTTGCCAACCTACCCTCTCTGTCAGAATTTAGTCCCCATGGGTGGCACCTGTGGCTCAAAGGGATAGGGCGCCAGTGCCATATGCTGGAGGTGGTGGGTTCAAACCCAGCCCCGGCCAAAAACAAACAATCAAACAAACAAACAAAAAAAAACCACACACAGAATTTAGTCCCCAAAGAAGCTTCTGTTGATAATTTGCAGAATGCAGCGGCACCTGTGGCTCAAAGGAGTAGGGCGCTGGCCCCATATTCTGGATGTGGCGGGTTCAAACCCAGCCCCCGCCAAAAACTACAAGTAATAATAATAATAATTTGCAGAATGTGATGTTGAAATTTGTGATTTCTGAAGTATAGCAAAGTCTAGAATAGAAATAGGAAGACTAACTAAAAGAGATACTAAAGTGAGGAGTTAAAAAGTGCTTGTTTCCAGTTCATATTGGGATGAATTTACATCGTTCATACTTAACTTGATTTTCCTGAGACCAGAGGGAAGCTAATAGTCTTTCAATTCTCAAAGTACCCCCAGGAATGGGTCGGCACCTGTGGCTCAGACGGCTAAGGCACCAGCCACATACCTGGCAGAGCTGGCAGGTCCAAGTCCAGCCCGGGCCTGCCAAACAATGACGGCTGCAACAACAACAAAAAAAAATGGCCAGGCATTGTGGTGGGCACCTGTAGTCCCAGCTACTTGGAGGCAGGAGAATCTCTTGAGCCCAGTAGTTGGAGGTGGCTATGAGCTGCGATGCCACGGCACTCTACCCAGGGCAACAGCTTGAAGCTCTGTCTCAAAAAAAAAAAAAGAAAAAGAAATAATTGTCGGCCACTGTGGCTCATAGGGGTAGGGCACCGGCCCCATATGCCGGAGGTGGCCAGTTCAAACCCAGCCCCGGCCAAAAACTGCAAAAAAAAAAAAAAATTACCCCCAGGAATTTGAATCAGTACCAGATGGAGCTAGTTATCAGTGTTAAGAGTTGGTTCCAATCTAATCTGTTTCAGAAGAAACTGAAATTCTCACACGCATTTTGTTGCAGACATTTTCTTCAATTAGAATGAAAGAAAAGCAAATTAAGAATGGGAAGGCTAGCTTTTTGCTAGCTATTCTCTTGGCTTCACTTGATGTTGATCTATAAAAAGATCAAGATTATATTAACAGAAGCCAATAAACTCTGTGATTCACAAGTGAAAAATAAGCTTATAAAATGTGATATAATGTTCTCTTTTACTTAAATCACATAGATAAACCCAATAGATTGGAATATTTTTGAGGTCTTTATAAGGAGATGATAGCATCTGTTGATGTGATTAGAGGCAATAGGTTTGCTGGGCATTTTTCTTTTGGAGTAGTATAGAAGCTGAAATTGACATGTGATCAGAGATTTTCCTCTCTTCATTTACTTAAAAGAAAATGGAAATAAATATCTCGTGTTTAGGTGACATTAAGTATAGTTATTATATATCTGACAAAGATTGACTTGAGTACAGGAAACCAGATAGAAATATATTGTCCTCATTATTCATCTTACTCTCAATCTTTTATTATAAAGAGGAAAAAAAAAACAAATTTATGCCAAATGATTCTTAAGCAAAGTGAAATTAACTGCCTGATTGTCTTGATAGCATTTGAATAATAAAAACGATGTAGTAACAAACATGGTAGAAGCAAACTGCAAGCCTCTCTAGGCCGTGGAAGAAAAGATGATCTTGTCATTAAAAACAAAAAGCAGTAAAATTTTGTCCTTGTGATCTGAAAAGGAAGGCTACTCTTTTTTTTTGCTATTTATTTACTTTGCTGTGCTACTGTTAAGTGAAAAGGCAAAAATATAACCCACTGGCCGGGCACAGTGGCTCACGCCTGTAATCCCAGGATTCTGAGAGGCCAAGGCAGGCTAATCACCTGGCTTATAGGTTCCGCACAAGCCAGAGTGAGACCCCCGTCTCTAAAAACAGCCAGGCATTGAGGCAGACACCTGTAGTCCCAGCTACCTGGGAGGGTGAGGCAAAAGAATTGCTTGAGCCTAAAAATTTGGGGTTGCTGTGAGCTATGACATCACAGCACTGTACCAAGGGCAACAAAGTGAGACTCTGTCTCAAAAAAAAAAAAAAGTATAATCCCCTGCCAAATGTACAAATACATTTTCACTATTATAATGAGAGTTTGTTTGCCATAATATTGGAAAGATGGGTATGGGGTACAGTCAGTATCCTAGCTACATATGTCAATTTGAAATTTATTTCTTCTCAGTGCTGACAGTAGAGTAAAATTATGGGATGTGAGGAGAGCATCAGGATGTTTGATTACTCTTGATCAGCATAATGGGAAAAAGTCACAAGCTGTGGAATCAGGTAATGAAGAATGCATTAATGTAGAAATATGACAATGTTGGTTTTTCTTCACATGGAAAAGCTTTAATTGAAACTAAATAATAAATGCATATTGACAAATTATAAATGTTATCTTTTTTTACAAAGGTATTTGCCATAAATCACTTTCTAAATTTACATAAACTAAACTATAGTTGTCTTTCTTCAAGGTACAGGTAAGTATGGCAGTTTCATTTGTCATTAAATTTTCAAAGGTAGAAACTTTTCTGGATGAACTTGCCATACTGATTTTGATTTTCCTTCAATGAAGCCAGCTTATACCAATTCAGTGCCTTTTAGGAACCACAGTACATTACAGAAATAGTAACATTTTGTGGCCATAAAATTCTGTTAAGTGTGAGTCAGCTGCAATCCATGTGACAAAGTACCTCAATTACATTTTTACAATAGAATTTAATTTCTATGTAGAAAATTTGATTCAGAATTAATTCTGGACCAGAAATATATTAAGGTGAACTATATATAACTTATGATTGGTTTGGTAATCTTTCTTAGTTAAATTAATCAGAGTATTAAGAATTACACTTTCTGGCACCAGCCCCATATACCAGAGGTGGCGGGTTTAAACCCAGCCGTGGCCAAAAAAAAAAAGAATTATGCTTTCTGGCTAAGCATGGCAGCTCCCTTCTGTATTCTAACACTCTGGGAGGCTGAGGCAGGAAGATCACGTAAGGTTAGGAGTCTGAGACCAGCCTGGGCAAAAGCTTGTCTCTATCAAAGATAGAAAAGGTTAGCCTGGTGTGGTGGTATGTACCTGTAAACCCAGCTACTCAGGAGGCTGAGGCAGGAGGATGACTTCCCCATAGGAGTTTGAGGTTGAAGTGAGCTAAAATGATACCCCTGCACCTAGCCCACGTGACAAAGCTAGTCTCTGTCTCATGGAAAAAAAAAAAAAAAATTAATGCTTTCTCAAACTTGTTAATTTTGTTTTTGTTTGAGACACAGTCTCACTCTGTAACCCAGACAAGTCTTAAACTCCTGGCTTCACGTGCTTTTTGTCTTTGGTCTCCCAGAGTGCTGGGATTACAGGCATGATCCCTAATATCCAACAAATTTGTTCGTTTTGAAACTGATATAAATTTTGAGACTAGAACAGTTATCGTTTCCCTGTTAAGGCTTTTTTAAATGGAAAACACTAGTATTGTTGATTTTTAATACTGCCTAGAATTATTTGTAGATTAGAAATAGATTATTATTAGAAGTTTGTTATTATATAAGGGAGAGAAAAATGTTTAATTTAAAATGTTAATGTTAAACTGCACACTTAATTGAATTTGATGGCACAGCTTCTTTGCTGGGAAAAAAGCAATATTTGGCCAGAATTTTTTCAGAATTTTCTTGTTTTTCTCCGGGGTTTTTTTTTTTTTTTTTTTATAGCAACAGAGTCTCACTTTATGGCCCTTTGATAGAGTGCTGTGGCATCACACAGCTCACAGCAACCTCCAGCTCCTGGGCTTAAGCAATTCTCTTGCCTCAGCCTCCTGAGTAGCTGGAACTACAGGCACCCGCCACAATGCCCGGGTATTTTTTTGTTGCAGTTTGGCCGGGGCTGGGTTTAAACCCACCACCCTCGGCATATGGGGCCGGTGCCCTACTCACTGAGCCACAGGTGCCACCCCTTTTTTTCTCTGTTTTTATGGTTCACATTTATGTAGCATCATATTCAAATAATCCAAAGATTTGGTTAATTTTAAATATAATTGCCTATAGTCCTGCCTAGTCAGGAGGCTGCAGTGGGAAGGTCACTTGGACCCAGGAGTTAGAGGTTGTGGTTAGCTGTGATCAGACCACTGCACTCCAGCCTGGATGACAGAACAAGGGCCTATCACTAATAAATAAAATCAACTTAAATTTTTTAAGTAATTCAAATAGTTGTCTTTTACTATGTTTAAATAATTATATCATCAGACATTAAATATATGCTGAATACAGGAACAGGTAGACTGAACTGTATTTTTTATTGCAGCAAACACTGCTCATAATGGGAAAGTTAATGGCTTATGCTTTACAAGTGATGGGCTTCACCTCCTGACCGTTGGTACAGATAATCGAATGCGGCTCTGGAATAGTTCCAATGGAGAAAATACTCTAGTAAGAAACTTATACGTACATGCTGGGATATAAATTAAAGAAATAGATCTGTGACATGTACTTTGTTTTTCTATGGAGATTTAAATCAATTCCTTGCCTTCGGATCACAGCTCCTTTTGAAAATTTTTCTACTATGTGAACTAATAATGTTCAAATGAAGATAACCCCCTCCTGTACTACCGCTTGCTGTTTCTCTCATGTAGTAGAGAATCACTGGTCCACAGAGCCACTGTTTGTACTAGGAATATGCCATATCTCTCAAATATGTTGGAGAAGAATAAAAGATTGAGAACTACAGATACAAATTAAAGTTATACAGCTAAATAGTCGAATTTTGTATAGGTCAAGTATTCCTAATTTAAAAATCCAAAATCTAAAATGCTCCAAAGCCAAAAATTTTTGAGCACCAACATGATATTCCAGGAAATGCTCATTGGAGCTTGTCAGATTACAGATTTTCAGATTAGAAATATTCAACCTGTAATACAAATATTCCAAAATCTGACATTTAAAACACTTAACGGTCCTAATCGTTTTGTATAAAGGATACACTCAGCCTGAACTATATATGACTTATAAACAAAACCCACAATGAATTTTATAGTACTAGAAAATACAGTATTTTATTACCAATGGAATAAATATGTTTTGAATGTTCTACATTCTTATGTGCCACAAAAAAATAGCCAGGCGTTCTGGCGGGTGCTTGTAGTCCCAGTTACTCTGGAGGCTGAGTCAAGAGAATCACCTAAGTCCAGGAGCTAGAGGTTGCTGTGAGCTGTGTGACGCCACAGCACTCTACTGAGGGCAATAAAACTCTGTCTCTATAAAAAATAAAATAAAAAGAACAAAAAAAATTTAAATAAATAACAATTATGATATCTATAAACAGGGACAATATAACTTCTTCCTTTCTGATTTGGATGCCTTTTATTACTTTCTCTTGTTCAATTGCTATCATTGGGACTTCACCTACTGAGTTGAATAGACGTTGTGAAGGGTAGGCATATTTTTCTTGTTGCAGATCTCAGAGGAAAAGCTTACAATTTTTTTTCTTTCAGAATGATGTGATCTGTGGATTTGTCATATATGGCCTTTACTTGTTTAGGTACCTTCCTTCTATACCTAATTTGTTGAGAGTTTTTATCCTGAAGGGATAAAATAATTTTTTATCCTGAAGGAATTCAACAATTCTGTCACATAATTTTTTTTGCATCTATTACAATGGTCATACGGTTTTTGTCTTTCCTTTTGTTAATGTGATGTATCACGTGTATTTGTTTGCATATGTTAATAATTCTTGCTTCCCTTAGATGATTTCCATTTTATTATAGTGAATGATCTTTTTAATACACTGTTGTTCAGGTTGCTAATATTTTGTGAAGGATTTGGAAATTTATCTTCAATATTTATTGGCATATTGTTTTGCTATTTTTTTGTTTCTTATATGATTTTGGTATCAAAGGTAATGCTTGCCTTAAAGAATGTGTTTGGGGGCATTCTTCCCTCTTTAATTTTTTAGAAGAGTTTGAGAAGAATTTGTATTAATATTAATTCTTTACATATTGTTAGAATTGAGCAGTTAAGCCATTCATTTCTATACTTTTTTGTCTTCATAATTCAAATTTAGTAGGTTGTAAAGAAAAGGGGAAAAGGGAACTAATTTCATAGGTTATATATGTCCAAGAATTTATCTATTTCTCTGTTATCCAATTTGTTGGTGTAAAATAGTTCTCTTTTGTTTTGTATTTCTTCTTTTATTTTTTTTTTTGTTCTGTATTTCTGCAGTATTAGTTGTAATGTCTTTTTTATCTCTGATTTTGAGTCTTCTCTCTTTTTTTTTAGTCTAGATAAAGGTTTATTAATTTTGTATATCTTTTTGAAAAACTACAGTTTGTTTCTTTAACTGTTGTATTTCTAATCTTTGTTTATATTCTGGTGTTTATTTCCTTCTACTAATTTTGTGTTAATTTTGTTCCTATTTTTCTACTTCCTTGAAGTCAACATTAGGTTGTTTATTTGATTTTTTTTCAGGTAGCATTTGTTGCTATCAACTTCCCTCTTAGAACTGCTTTTGCTATGTTCCATAGGTATAGGTAGTTGAACATTTCCATATTTGTCTTAAGAAAGTTTTTAATTCCCCTTTCAATTTCTTCATTGAACCATTGCTTATTCATGAGCATGGTATTTAATTTCTATGTATTTGTGAATTTTCTTAAGTTACTCCTGTAATTGATTTCTAGTTTTATACTATCCAGGTCTAAAAAGATATTTGATATGATAATCTGTCTTCTTAAATTTGTTAAAACATGTTTTATGGCTTAACATGTGATGTTAAGAATGTTAAGGCAAATGTTCCATTTGTACAGGTAAGAAGAGTGTTTGTTTTGTAGCTATTGGACAGAATGTTTTTTACATGTCTGTTAGGTACATGAATGAAGTTTAAATCTGATACTTATTTGTTGATTTTGTCTGGGTGATCTGTCCATTGCCGAAAGTAGAATGTTAAAGTCTCCTACTGTTATTGTATTGTCTCTCTCTCCCTTCAGATCTATTGATATTTGCTTTTATATTTATTTAAGTGCTCCAATATTGGGAGTATATATATTTACAATTGTTACATACTCTTACTGAATTGGCTCTTTTATCAATATATAATGACCTTTGTGTCATTTACAGGTTTGGATTTAAAATTTATTTTATCTGGTATAAGTATAGCTACTTCTTTTCTCTTTAGTTTCTATTTGCATGGAATATTTTTTTCCATCCCTTTACTTTCATTCTTTGTGTGCCCTTAGAGGTGAAAAGAATCATTTTAAATTGTTTTGTAGATCTTTTCTTTCTTCCCCTTCCTGTCTTCCTTTATGGTTAAGTGATTTTTTTCTGACAGTATGTTTTGATTTCCTGCTTTTTTATTTTTAGTGTATCTATTACAGGGTTTTACCTTGTGATTACCATGAGGTTTATAAAAACCATAGCTGTAACAGCTTTTTAAAGCTGATAATGAATTTACTTTGATCACAAGGGAAAAAAAAAACTACACTTTAACTCCACTCCCCTTCCCTATTTTTGGTGTCATGGCTTACATCTTTTTATGTTGCATATACCTTAACAAATTGTTTTAGTCATTATTGTAGTATTATTCTGAATTTGCCTATGCATTTACTTTTACAAATTAGTTTTATACTTTAAGATGTTCTTGTATTGCTCATTAGCATTCTTTTCTTTCAGCTTGAAGAATTCCCTTAGCATTTCTTATAAAATAGGTCTGGTTATGATGAACTCTGTCAGTTTTGTCTAATAAAGCATTATCTTCCCTTTATTTCTTCTCTTTTCTTCTTCTTCCTCCTCCTCTGCCTTCTTCTTATCCTTTTCCTCTAGCCAAGTGACCTTGATCAAATTACTTAGCTTTTCTTAATGTTTTCTTTTAATATAATAATGCCTATCTTGGCTGGGCAAGGTGGCTCATGCCTGCAATCCGAGCACTTTGCCAAGTAGAGACAAGAGGAGTGGTTGAGGCCAGCAGTTCAAGCAAAAGGAGACCTACAAAAATAAAAATATATAGAAGAACTAGCTGGGCATGGTGGTGCGTGCCTATAGTCCCTAGCTACTGGAGGGGCTGAGATAGGAAGATTGCTTGAGCCCAAGAGTTAGAGGTTGCAGTGAGTAATGTGACACTACTGTTCTCTATCACAGGCAATGGTGTGAGACCCTGTCTTGAGAAAGAAAATAAAAATAATATCTACCTCATCATATTATTTTGAGTATTACATGAACTAATACATGTAAAACACTTTGCACATTATCTGGCACAGCAGTAGTTGACATTTAGTAAATGTGTGATAATTATTAATTATTGTGCCGATTGTTGTTTTACAATAAAATGAGTTGCCTTGTTATTGAATCTCTGCATCACTCTATTCACTTTGTGACTAGATATCTTGCCTGGAGCAACAAAAAGGATTCATTTAAGATAGGAAATTATATTTGTCATCATCCTGTCCTCACCAAATCATCCTCCCCAAAATCTTTTCAAAGCCTGCCTTAATACCACCTTTAAGACATCATAGCCAAAAGTAGCCTGTTCTTCAAATCCTTTCAAAATAACGTGTAACATACCACTTATTACATACTATTTTTTTATGGTAAACATTTCTGTTCATAAAATGGGGTCCTTAGATATTGACCTATTAAGTGTGTGACACTTAATAAATTGTTGATTCCTCCCTTCCTTAATTTTTTATTTGAACTTCATTATATAGTCATTGAATATATATTGATAGTCTTTGAGTCTACACGTGATCTGGTCACAGCAGGAATTTAGGAAGATTAGCATGACATTAAGTTGCAGGAGAGATTAGAGGAAGAAAGCCTAAGCTGGTGGTTCTCATCCTGTGGATGGAGACTCACAGGAACTGTATCAAAGGGCCGTGGCATTAGGAAGGTTGAGAGCCACTGGCCTAAGCACAAAGACAAAAGTTAATGACCTTGTTCAAACATACTTCATTCAACACTTTCCAATTCGTGTTTGGGAAAGAATCCTGGTATAGTAGAAAGGCTATATATCAGTTTTGTAGCTAGGTGTTCTGATAAACAAATGTGAATAAGGCTATTGCCATCTAGCAGTTTATAATTTCTCTAGGGGTATCAGAGAATTACTAATTGAGAAGTGGTTCGTGTTTTTTCTTTACACACATGTTCCCCTATCATTCCACAAATTTTTGCATGTATAGGATCAAAAGACATAATTGAACTTTATACTTTTAAACATGTATATAAAATAATAAATCTAGGAACTTACTGAGTACCTTTATTCCAGGTGTTCTCATGCTTATTACTTAATTTACTTTTTCACAGTAACTGTATGGGTAAATTGTGTTGTTTCATTTAGCAGAAAAAAAGAATGAAACTTGACAGTTAAATCATTACTCATAAGGGGCAAAAAACAAAAGTAGATTTTAAAACCTTTGTCTGCTGAATGGAGGTTTAACATTTAACCCTTTACACTCCTGCTGCATGAAGTAGCTAAATGCATGTGTCCATTTATGGCAAATGTTGACCTGGGAAAGTAAGCCAAGTATAGTATCCACAGATTATCAGCATATATCCATTTTTGCCTCATTGTTTCTATTTTCATATATGTACACAATCCTCCCTAACCTTTAGGAAAAAGGCAATCACTATTTAAATTCTAGTATTAGCCATTGTAAAGGAGGTTCTAGGTTTATAGATTATCAAGGGATCTCGTGAAATGAAGATTCTTTTTCAGTAGGATTGGGGTGTGGCCTAGAAATCTGCATATCTAACTATCCTGGTGGTGCTCACACTGCTGGGCTTGTATACTCTGCCTTTGGAGTACAAGTAATTATTTCTGTAAAGCTGAAATTACAGTATATAGTTTACATACTGTGTGTGTTCTGTACTTTTTTACATTTAGCCTTTATCTCTGTTTTCTGCATAATTTTCATAATTATGATTTATGTAAATCATAAGTAATATGTACATATAACATTATTAGGAATATCCATCTATTCTCAGTCATTTATCCATTCTAGGTAATGCTACATTGAATACCTCTGGGCATATAGTTTTTTGCTATTTAATTAGTAAGATAAATTCCCATGAGTAATTATCAGGTCAAGGAGTAAGAATATCTTTATTGTTTAATGAATACAATTTGGCAAGATGAAAAAAAGAGCTCTGGAGACGGACAGTGGTAATGATTGCATGCAATATGAATGTACTTGATGCCACTGAAATGTACATTTAGAAATCTTAAGATTAAAACTTTTTTTTTTTTTAATGAGACAGAGCCTCAAGCTGTTGCCCTGGGTAGAGTGCTGTGGCATCACAGCTCATAGCAACCTCCAACTCCTGGGCTCAAGTGATTCTCCTGCCTCCGCCTCCCAAGTAGCTGAGAATATAGGTGCCTGCCACAACGCCCAGCTGTTTTTTGGTTGCAGCCATCGTTGTTTGACGGGCCTAGGCTGGATTCAAACCTGCCAGCTCAGGTGTATGTGAGCCACAGGCACCAAGCAGATTAAAACATTTTTTAAATAAAAAGAATAGAAGGTTATACATTTCCCCAAATAAAAGAATATCATTCTTTTGAAGAGAATAGTAGCATAATAAACTATTAGGCCTTTCAGAAGAAATAACCAAATTATAGTGCCACCAACATATTTATCTCACTTTGTACCAATATTGAATGTCTTACATTTCTTCAAGTTTATACTAATTGGTGAAACTCTTCAAAGTTGTCTTAATCTGTATTTTTATTTCCATTAAGGGTGAAATGTAAATAATTGCCCTTTTGATTTTTTTACTATTTGTATTTCCTTTTATGTGAAATGTATATTATGTTATTGGCTCTTGTTTCTATTAAGACATTGAACATTTTCCTTAAATTTGAAAGATCTCTTTTTATAGTATAATATTTGAAGTAAGTATTTGTTGTAGTCTTTGTTGTCTTTTTAATTCAGATTTAAGAAATTAGTAACTTTATGATTTTAATCCTACAGGTCAACTATGGAAAAGTTCATAATGACAGTAGGAAAGGATTGAAATTCACCGTCTCCTGTGGCTGCAGTTCAGAATTTGTTTTTATACCATATGGTAGCACCATTGCTGTTTATACAGTTTACTCAGGAGAACAGATAACTATACTTAAGGGACATTATAAAAATGTTGACTGCTGTGTATTTCAGTCTAATTTCCAGGTAAGAGTGCTGCTTGCGGGAATTAAAAATGTCAAGTAGCCAGCTTGCCAGACTAGTTTTATATAAAAGACTAAATTATGATTTCATTCTGATGAGTTATGCCTTTAATCCACATTTGAGCTAGGATTTATTCAATGGAGGATAATACTGCCTCGGTGCTTAACTACCATGGGGTATATGAATGAGTCAACACAATACTGTGCAACTTCACTTTCACTGGAATAAACTCTCTTTCTTTTGCATATGGACGTTATTTATTTAGCAGTTGAAAATGTGGTGAATTAAAGTAATTTCTTGGCAAACAATCTTTCAGTTGAAAATGAAATATGTGTTTAGTTTGTGTTGGTTCTTGGTTCATATATGTGTGGGTGTTGTATAAAATTTTGTTTATTTCTTATTTTCTTATTTCCTGTCAATGGCTAACAAAGGTATGCTTTTGAAGTTAATACACACATAATTTTTTAAATACCTATGACTTTTGTTTGTTTAACATCCTGACCCTTCTCTTCTATGTCACCAAAGGAGCAGTTGGTTCCTCTTGCCCCCACCCTGGGAGAGATCTATGCACAAATTGTCTCATACGCTCCTTTAAATGAGTGTAATATAACAAGATGGTTGTTATTTTGCCTGTTTTTTAGATAAGGAAAATGAAGGTTATAAAAGTTAAAGACTGACAGAATGAAAATTCTAGCTAATTAGAGATTTAAGGGACTTCAATGATCATCTAATGAAGCTCCTATTAATTTATTCATTAATACTGATTACCTAATTTGTGCCCAACACTGTGCTATAAGACATATGGGCCTGAATTTTTAGACAATACACACCAATGTGGCAATATCCATGACTAAAATATTCAGATACTTATATATCCTGCTGGTTGGTAAACAGCTGCCGCACTAAGCCTCTCCACTGATTTCCAGCCTTAGCCCCTTCCTTGGGACCTCTTATATTTCATCTTAACCCAGCAACTAACTGAGCCAGGGATCCTGCTCCAGCTCTATGGTCAGTATCTCTCCTGATTGGTTGGTATCCTAATGTACAAGATGTTAAACATTTTGTCATGTTTCTTTTGGGAGAAAAAAGCCAAAGTAACAGAGGTAGCATGACTTGCTTCATTTAATCTGCAGATAGTTATTTACAAAGTACAATTCTCTATTCAAAGAACTCCTTGAATACTGTCCTTTTCTTGTCCACAGTCACTTAGAGACACAGCCAAGATGTTAACCCAGGTATTGTGACTACAAATTATTGCTTCCTACCAAATTGGAACTTCCTAATAGGTGTGTCTAGAATGGATTGAAATTGTGCCAAGATACTGATTTTTCTCAGTTCCTAGAATAGCTGAGATAGCCAGAGGCCTGGGGTCAGTTACTGACAAATGTGCTATGAACTAGCAAAAATTTTAATCACATCAGAAAGCTCTTAACTTTTATCCCTTTTTACCTGTTATGATTCTGAAAAGGAAAATAATTATAAATCTCAAAAGTAAAAGATAAAACTTTTGCTTCCATTTAGCTGCAAAACCCTTTCACAAATTAAATATTACATTCAACTATTTGAAAATAAAATATAGGAATTCTATCATAAGTGTAAAAATCTGACAAAATATAATCAACATCAAAATAAATGATAGTAATAGATATTTCTTATACTAGCATGAATCCATGCTAGTGTAAGTAAATTGATAAAAATTTAATGAAGAGGCTCGGCGCCTGTGGCTCAAGTGTCTAAAGTGCCAGCCACATACAGCTAGGCCTGTCAAATACAGCCCAGGCCTGCCAAACAACAATGACGGCTGCGACCATGGTGGGTGCCTGTAGTCCCAGCTACTTAGGAGGCGGATGCAAGAGAATCATATTAAGTACAAAGGTAAAAAGTGATCTTACTCTAACAAAGCCTGGCATATATCACCTAAACCAAATGATCAAAGTTAACCCATTTATGTGACATCACTGCTGTGATATTCCTGGCAAAATTGAGTCACCCATATTTAATCATGACACGCCAAATTTGACAGATATTTTACAAAATAACTGGTGGGTGTCTTCAAAATTGTCAAAGTCTAGAAAACCAAAGAAAGACTGAAGAATCATTTCAGATTGAAAACTAAAGAGACATGACAAAGCATATAGTGTTTGATTTTTAATTGAACCCTTTTGTTGCAAAGAACAGCGTTGGGACAATTGATGAAACTGGAATGGGGTTGAAGAATTAAAAGAGACAGTAGTAATAATGTGAATTTTCTGATTTTGTTGGTTACATTGTAATTATATATAGGAAAGTACACTTGTTTGTAGGAAGTATATACTGAGTTATTCAAAAGTGATAATGGCCTCATGTTGGCAACTTAGGAAGGAAAACAATTCTGTTTTCCTGCACTTGTAACTTAAGTTTTGAAACTGTTTTGTAAGAAAATCTAATTCCCCAAATGAACCCCTACATCTACCTCAAATACATCATATCTTCTTAATTCAAAAACCTCCAAGTGTTCTTTATTAATCATTCAAATTTAAGTGCTGCCTTTTAAAATCATTCTTGAACATCCACAAAGTATCCTTTAACACTCATTGTCTTAGCATTTATCATGAATTGACTCATAAGCTTGTCTCACCAAGTTATCTTGGACATATTTCTTGCCTTCTCAGGGAAACTAGTCGAGGGCAATAAACACCTGAACATATTTTTGCATCATCCATAGTTAGTGTAACCATATATTGTAGATTTTGTAATACAATCAGTAAAATTTTATTTTACTTAGGAAATTTGATAATGTATATCTAATTTAGTGTAATTTTTATTAACTTTATATTTTTTCTTTCCCCAAACCCTGACTTAAATAAAAAATACTAATTTTACCATGCCTTAAAATGTTTTTGATATGTACAATAGTAAAAATAAATAATCTCACAGCAGAACAGAGAAAAAAGTGTATTATTAGATGTAATGGTCAGATATACAGAAATATATTTGTGAAAAAAAGTCATTTAGGGTTTTTATAACCACTTAACATTTAAGTTTTAGCCCTTTTTTTCATTTGCACAGTCATTTATTATTACTATCATTACTGACCCACTATATTGTCCTATTTGATATTGTTTATTTCCCTTGACACCAGGTATTTGGTTTATATCGTAGTCTTTTCTCTTGACATGAGTATTTTTAGTAAGTATTATCATACATTATGTGTCATTAAGTATTCTTCAAAACAATTTTAATGGCGATATAATGTTCCATTGTGTGACTATAGCATTAATTTACTAATAATCATTTTTCCATTATCAGATACGTGTTTCTATTTTTGTCATAAATATTATAATGAATTATATGTGTGACATCATAACATATAGAAAAGCATACAAAAACTTTTGATATATCCTTAAGATTCTATTCTCAGGCAGCGCCTGTGGCTCAGTGAGTAGGGCACCGGCCCAATCTACCGAAGGTTGTGGGTTTGAACTTGACCCTAGCCAAACTGCAACAAAAAAATAGCTGGGCATTGTGGCGGGCGCCTGTAGTCCCAGCTACTTGGGAGGCTGAGGCAAGAGAATTGCCTCACCCCATGAGCTGGAGGTTGCTTTGAGCTGTGACGCCACGGTACTTTACCAAGGGTGACAAAGTGAGACTCTTAAAAAAAAAAATAAAAAAAGATTCTGTTCTCTAAAAAGATTATACCACTTTATACCCTGAATGTGAGAGTATCTGTTTTACTGCCCCATAGAAATGTTTTCAGTAATAGCTAATATCACATATTTTCTCACTTTTTTGGTGGGGGGAGGGAGCATTGTTCAGTCATGAGCACACAGCATATCCATAGACTGTATATCCGCCCAAGCTTCTTATGAAATAAGCTTCTGAACAGCCTGGGTCTGCAGGTGCTTCTGTTGATTGGCAGCCAGTTAGGCAGGTATAGGCTAAACAAAACTTTTTGTGACTTTGTGCCCTGTTATAGTAGAAACTCATATCATTTCTTCATCAGTGTTTATTAAAGCTCGGTGATTGACAAAGAAAGATAAACCCTTTATTCCATTTTTTTTTTCCTTTCTCTATTCTGACATTTGAAATATATGGATACTATGATTGCTAAAAATCACTAGCACAATGAGTGTTTTCTATAAAATTTTCACAGCATTAGTTAGCTCTAACATATCCTAATACTATTTTTAAATACAGAACAAAGCTGTACTACATCTTAAAGAAAAAAAAAAAAAAAGAACACCTGCCTAGTCTTTTTAGGGAGTAGAAATAGAATTAATGTAATCGATCTTACACAAGAATCATTTCAAAAATGGATATATTTAATAGTTCATTTAAGTTTGGTACCAGTTTTAAATTGATCCACAATCACATTTTCATTGTCTGTGTTGTAGGAACTTTATAGTGGTGGCAGAGACTGTAATATTCTTGCCTGGGTGCCG
>CAUYPK010067025.1:0-111828 GCA_963574355.1 Loris lydekkerianus | reverse complement strand
GATGTGAACAGGCATAAGCAGCCTCATCTTTTGTTCACCTATTTCTCTTCTGTGTGTTTTTCTTTTCTCTCTCTCCCTTTCTCTCTTTTTCTTTTTTTTTTTTTTTGTTTTTTTTTTTTTTTTTTTGGAGATATGTTTGTTCTTCTTCCCTTACTATCTTCCTTTGTGGTTTTATAATTTCCTACAGTGGTATGTTTTAAAATTTTTTAGATTTTAATTTTGTTCATCTTCTATAGATTTTTGGTTTTAAATTACTATGAGGTTTAAGCAGAACACCTTGCACTTATTACAGTGTATTTTAACCTGAAAACAACTTAAATTTTATTGCATACTACTATATACTTTTATTTCCACCCACATTTTATGTTTTTGATGTCTACATTTACATCATTTTGTAATATTATCTCTTGTCAATTTTTTTATCTATAATTGTTATTAATAATTTTTTTCTTTAACTCTTATGCTAGGGATAAAATTATTTTATACACAACTATAGTACTAGAACTGTCTGAATATTGCTTGCTATTATTAAATGTCTATATCAAAATAGAAGAAAGTTCACAAAAAAACATCACCCTCAAGAAAACATATAAAAACCAAACTAAATTTGGATACTTTTTTTTTTTCCTACTATCTAGTTGGTGTGGGTAGGACCTTCAGTACTATATTAAGTAGAAGTGATGAGAGTGGGAATTTTTGTCATGTTTGGGATCTTTTCCTTAGCAGAAGGAAAGAAATAATAATGAATCAGAAATAAATGAAATAGAGACTAGAAAAATAATGTACAGGGTCAACAAAATGAAAGATGATTTTTTGAAAAGACAAACAAAATTGACAAACTTTCAGCTAAAATAAGAGAAAAAAAGAAAAGACTCAAATAAATAAAATTGGAATTAAAAAAGAAGACATTGCAACTGACACCATAAATACAGAGGATCACAGAGGTTGTTATGAATGATTATATGTCAAAAAACTATATAATCTAGAAGAAATGTATAAATTCCTAGATATATATAACTTAGTAAGACTTAATCATTAAAAAAGAGAAAACACGAACAAATGAATAAAAAGAGTTAAGACTGAAGCAGTAACAGACTCCCAAAGAAAGTCCAGAACCTGAGGGCTTCATTGCTGAAGTCTACCAAACATTTAAACAATTAATACCAATTTTCCACAAACTATTCCAAAAAATTGAAGAGAAGGGAATTCTTCCATTTTTTTTTTTTTTTTTTTTTTTAATGAGGCCAGCATTGCCCTGATACCAAAGCCAGACAAGGACGTTATAAGGAAAAAACACTACAAACCAAAATACTTGATGAAACAGATGTAAAAATCCTCAAAAAAATTACTAACAAATTGAATTCAACAACACATTAAAAGGGTCATTCACCATGATCAAGTGGGATTTATGTGTAGCATATAGAATGGTTCAACATACACAAATCAAAAAATGTGAGATACCACATTCATAGAATGAGGGGAAAAATCATGTGATCATCCAAACAGATGCAAGAAAGACATCTGACAAAATTCAGCATCTTTTCATGATAAAAACTCTCAGCAAATTAGATACAAAAGAATGTAGCACTTGCACCCAAAAGAGGGCACATATGATACAACCACAGTTAACATCATACTCAGTGGAGAAAAATCAAAAGCTTTACCTCTTAGATCCAAAACAAGACAAAAATGCCCACTTTAAACACTTCCACTAAAAGTCCTACCCAGACCAAGTAGACAGGAGAAAAAAAGAGTATCCAAATTGGGGGGAAAAAAGTTAAATTGTCCCAGTTTGTAGACAACATGATCTTATATATAGAAAACCCTGCAGACTCAACCAGGAAACTGTTAAAAATGTTAAACAAATTCAGTAAAGTTGCAGGATAAAAAATAAACACGCACATATCTGTAGTGTTTCTCTACCTACACTAACAATAAACTTGCTGGAAAGGAAACCAAGAGAACAAACCCATTTATAATAGCTATAAAAAATTTCAATACTTATGGAATACATTCATCAAAGAGAAGAAAGACACATATATATATATATATATATATTTTTTTTTTTTTTTTAAATCATAGCTGTGTGCATCAATGTGATCATGGGGCACCATACGCTTGGTTCATAGACTGTTTGACACACTTTCATCATACTGGTTAACATAGCCTTCGTGGCATTTTCCCGGTTATTTTGCTAAGACATTTACATTCCACATTTGCCAAGTTTTACATATACCCTTGTAAGATGCACCATTTTTCAATTAAAAAATTATGTGCTGCTCTAAAATGAAAGGTTTCACCCGTTTCCTTTTTCATCTTAGAGATTTTTCGTCCGCGGAAAGGTGTGTTTTGGACCACAGATTAGGCTCTATATCAGCGGTTCTCAACCTGTGGGTCACGACCCCTTTTTAACAATGAAAATACATTGCGACATCAGGAAGGCTGTAAACCACTGCTCTATATAAACCATTTAGAAGCTTTATGGTTTTCAGTGTCACGGGAAGATGATGTTGACGGAATGAATCATATTTGAGGCATAAACCCTAACGCATGCAACCGGTCTTGAAGTGAGTAGTCTGTTACAGCTGAAAACGTGTGGAGGCTTCCCGTGGAATTCTGTACTCAATTCACAACAATACAGTGATAGCTTTAGACTTGACTGCAGACCACAGAGCGGGGAGAAACATACGGTGCGCCCTATCAAAAGCATATGGAGATTTGTTTTCTTTCTCTCTCAGAACTCTGGTGTTGAAGAACATGTCACACCAGCACAGGCTGCCACAGCAGCAGCAGGAAGTTGTTGATTTGCAACATATTCACACTTTCTCATGCAGTCACTAGGAGGAAACACCACTCTTGGAAAACATCAGCTCAGAAGAGAACTCGGGCTTCTGATGTTTATTTTACTTTTTCTTTCTCCCAAATAGGAGGGACAGATGTAAAAGGGAAAAATGAATGGACACAGGAAAGAAGGTAGTTGCACATATAAATGCAAGATGAAAAATGTTTTAGAAAAAACAAGTGAAGGAGGGGAGACGGAGAGGGAGAGATTCCCCCGTATGCCTTTCCAACAGCATTGCGCCTGTCACCATTGGGCAGTCGGCTGCTCTGGGGCTGACCTGCAGCCCTTGGGGGACAGGGACAGGGCTAACTCCTTGGAGCCCCACATCTGGACAGAGGAGGAGCTGGAGGCTCCCCCCGCGTGTTTCCTGCCTGTAACGCCTCTGGCCTGAGTCACTATATTAAACCATCTGAGTATTTCTATACTTCCTTAGAGTGGGAGTGAGGATAATAAACGAGCTAAAATCTTTTTTTTGCAAGAAGAGTAGGTCCAAGGCAAAGCAGGGATGGAATACCGAAGACCAGAAGGCCAACTGTGTTGGCGTGAGAAGTATCATCAGCTCAATACAATTCCCTCACTGCCTACAGAAACTAAATTGCTGATTGTGGGTGGGTTGTGCCTTATCTGAATCCTAAACCGGCTTCTGGGCCACCCTGTACACTCTCTGGACACCCTTTCCAAATTGGTTTTGTGTGCTCAGGAAATACAAATGATTTTGCCATCAGCCTAAATAAACCATAATCGCTAAGGTAGATCTAATTGGTTAAAAAAAATTACACTATATAGGCTGGGCACTGTGGCTCACTCCTGTAATCCTTGCAGTCTTCTAGACTGAGGTAGGTAAATTGTCAGAGCTTATGGGTTCTAGACCAGCCTGAGCAAGAGTGAGACCCCCATCTCTACTAAAAATAGAAAAACGAGGTGGTGGCCTATAGTCCCAGCTACACAGGAGGCTAAGGCAAGGGGATTGCTTTGAGTCGAAGAGTTTGAGGTTGCTGTGAGCTATGACGCCAGGGCACTCTACCCAGGGTGACAGAGTCTCATTTAAAAAAACCCAAAACATACCGTGTATTTTGGTGGCTGGTGGAATATTTCTTTCTTTTCACTGCATTATCAAAGAGACCAACTGCATTTTAAAAGGCTTCAGGGCATTTAAATATGCTTAAGAAATATTCACAATAGCTAGAAGGTGGAAGCAACGCAAGTGTCCGCCAACGAGAAGAGTGGACAGAGGGCAGCCTATGCAAACAAGGGACTACTATTGGGCCTTGAAAAGCATGGGAATTCTAACACGTGTGACAACATGGATGGTCCTTGAAGGCATTATGCAAAGCGACACAAAGCATTCACAAAAGGACAAATACCACAGGAGGATCCTAAAGCAGTTGAACTCATAGGAACAGATAGTAGAAGACTGGTCACCAGAGCCTGGGGCTGTTGAATGCAAGTTGCTCCTCAATGGGTATCAACCAGTTTCAGTTTCGATAGCAGAAAGTTCTGGATATTGGTTGCACAACAACATGAGAACTGGACAGTTAAAAAGGTTAAGATGATCAATTTTATATCATGTGTACTTTACCACAATTAAAAATCGAAAAACATGCTCATTCATGCCTGTAATCCCAGCACTTTGAGAGGCTGAGGCGGGAGGATTGCGTGAGGCCAGGAGTTCCAGGCCTGCTTGAGCAACACAGTGAGACAACTGTTTCTACAATAAGTAAAAAAAGTTAGCTGGGTGTGGTGGTGTGTGTCTATAGTCCTAGCTACTGGGGAGACTGAAGCAGGAGGGTTGCTCTAGCCCAGGATTTCAGGATTGCATTGAGCTATGATTGCACCACTGCACTCCAGTCTGGGTGACAGAGCAAGACCTTGTCTCAAAACAAACAAACAGACAACCCACAAACACTTAACAGGGGTGGGTGAGAGAAGAGGGAAAGAGAGGACCCGAATGACAAGAATAGCAAGCCACCTTTTGTCTGTCCACTCTTCATGTTGATGGATGCTTGGATTGCGTCCACCTTTTAGCTGCTGTGAATACTGCTTAATGTATTTCATATGCATTGAAGCCTTTTAGAATGCCCCTCATCTCTTCATAATCCAGTGAAAAGAAAAAAATATTTCAACAAAATAGACAGTATAATTTTTTTTTTTTTTTTTTTTTGAGACAAGAGTCTCACTCTTTCATCCTGGGGGGAGTGCCCTGGCATCATAACTCTCAGCAACCTCAAACTCTTGAGCTCATGCGACCCTCCTGCCTCAGCCTCCCCAGTAGCTGGGACTACAGGCTCCTGCCACAAGGCCTGGCTGGTTTTTCTATTTTTATTAGAGAGGGTCTGAAGCCTTGCTGGGCTGTGCGCTCAGCCCAGGCCGTTACCGTCAGGGCTGCCCTGTCCCCTGTCTGCCTGCTGAGCTGTCCGTCCCTCCCCACACGGAGGGAAAGGGGACCAGCAACGCAGTTTTTTCCCGTGTCATACGGCACAGTAGACTGGCTGGGGGGAAGGGGCCCTCCTGACACCATCACACAGGTCCTCTGATCTCACGGTTGAAAGGAAATCGGAGGCAGCACTTGATCAGGAAAGCACCTCTGCTCAAGTCCGGGCTGCTGACTGACCTTGGCCTTGCGTCTGCTGTCATCCAGGATCATTCTCCAGTCCGAGCCGTTGCTGCTGTACCCGATCTTGAACTTGCGCATGAACACCTTGTTCTCTCGGTGCTTCCCGCCCTGAATGATGAGGCCGCGGACGATCTTCTCCTCGCCGAGGTCCACCTGCAGCCACTCGTTGGCGTAGGGGCGCGGGGAGGGCGGCAGCGCCCAGCCCGAGCGGCTGGTCACCAGGCGAGCGTTCTCCGGCATCCAGTTCCGGTCCGCCTGGTTCGAGGCCGTGATCTGCGAGTCGGAAATGAGCCCGGACACCATGCCCAGCATTCCAGAGCAGGGGTAATCTAGACGGGGACAAGAAATCGGTAATGTGAGACGATTTTCAGGGGGACTCTGCGCCTCGAAAGAAAATACAACGCACTGAATAAAGGCATGGTGTTAAATGCATTCCTGACATTTTCAATTTCTGGATTCTTTCACTTTTTTCTTTTCTATTTTTTTTTTTTTGAGACAGTTTCACTCTGTTCCCCTGGATAGAGCACCCTGGCACCATAGCTCAGGGCAACCTTAAACTCCTGCGCTCAAGTGATCCTCCTATTTCAGCCCCTGGAGTGACTGGGACCACAGGCACTTGCCAGGACGCTGGGCTAGTTTTCTTGTTGTTTGTAGAGAGGGGTTCTGTCTTGCTCAGGCTGGTCTCCAAGTCCTGAACTCAAGCAATCCACCTACCTCGGCCTCACTGCACCCTCACTCCTGGGCTCAAATAATCCTCCTACCTCAGCCTCACTGTAGGGGAACTACAAGTGCTCATTACAATGCCTGGCTAACTTTTCTTTCTTTCTTTCTTTTCTTTTCTTTTTTTAGAGATGGGGTCTTGCTATATTGTCCAGCCTGATCTAGAACTCCTGGCCTCAGTGATTCTCCCACTTGACTTCCTGAACCCAATATTTCAATTGGTGGCATCTCCAATCAACTAATTCCCACCTAATTATCTTGTCTTTCCCTAGTTTCCATTTCTGTTTATACTGCCAAATCCTGCCATGTTTTTATGAAAAAACAAAATAAAACCTTAGGCTTGCCTTTCCAGTTCCATTTATTTAGGGTATCATTCTGATATGAACGTCCAGGGCCAGGGTATTACTTTGGCTGGGCCTCCCAGACTCTGGTTTCAAATCTCCAGTGGACTAACTTTCATGTAACTTTTCATAACACACTTTTTTGGGTTTTTGTTTTTTTGCTGTGTCATCCTCATGCTCAAAAATCTCCCATTGCTGAGTGAAAGATGCCAGATAAGAAAGGACAAATTTCGTCTAATTCCACTGATAAGTTTCCTACAATAGTGAGATTCATAGGCACAGAAAGCAGAATGGTGCTGCCAGGGCAGGGGTGGGAAGTGCTCGGAGGGGGCCGGGAGGAAGGAGACTGCAGAGCCAGTGTTTGATGGGTACAGAGTTTTAGTTTAAGGTAATGCAAAAGTTCTGGAAATGAATAGCAGTGATGGCTGGACAACAGTGCGGTCACACTTGATATAACAATTGTACACTTAAAAACCATTGAAGTGGCACATTTTACATTATGTATATTTTACCATATTAATAAAGAAGAGAGATACTTAAAAATATCTACCATGGCTCTCCATTAATTACAGGAATATATAAACAATCTCTATCTGGGTCTCAAGATCCTCATTTTACTTTCACCCCTTATCTAATTTTATTTTCTATTATTTACAACATATTCTACTCAATCAATTCTCTTCTCATACACTACGTATGTACAGTACATAGCCCAGATCGGTTGAAGATTCTTTGTCTCACAGCCACAGCTAAATTGGCAGACGCTGGAAGGGAATGGGCATCATCCTATTTTCTGAAGCATCCCAGATGGCTTCTGAGAACAACAAGAGGCTCCATGGTTGATTGGACTGATTGGTGACTTAATGGCAAAATGTGCAATTATTCCCCTTTCAAAACTGCACATCTCCATCAAGGACATGCACCCAGGAATAATAACGATTTTTCTCTGAAACAACTTCATTCTGCATGATATAAAAAAGTAACCTAAAAACATGACCACCTTGAGTGAAAGGCCTATGCATCTACTGTGATTCACACACTGCTATGTGAGTTGTATTTCATTCATACTACTTTTGAGTCTGGGGCCTCATGAAGCGTATGTAACTCACACATCTCTTGACCGACAACACTGTGGCTCCTAGGGAAGAATTTTTTTCTAGTGTGGCAGTCAGTGTGTTAAACTATATTTGTGTTATTCGCTGGACCTTAAGAGTTAATTATACAGATGTACCTTTCCACAGGAGTTGGGCAGTTCAGGTCATTTTAATTCTTATCTCAAACCTTCAGTGCCTGCTTGCCTAGAAATTGTGCGTGCCTTTTTCAACCAGGCCTGCAAAGCCTCTTGTATCACGTCCTTTCAAAGCCTCTCCTCACTCCCCGCTTTTGCTGGAGCCAACTAAGATGAAACATTCCCTCACCTCTGGAGACAAGGAGGCTTTCTTTTATGCTATTCTTTCACTGGGCATTCTTCATCATCTACCCCAGTGATTTTCAACCAGTGTGCCATGAGAGGATCTTAGGTATCCCGTGAAAATTTTAAAAGATCATTAATTTAATTATTTTCAAAAGAAGATCAAAGCACAGTAATTATATTATTTATTTTACTTTTTTTCTTCCTTCCTTCCTTCCTTCCTTCCTTTCTTTTTTTTTTTGAGACAAAGTCTTAGTTGGTTACCTTTGGTAGAGTGGCATGGCGTCATAGCTCATAGCAACTTCAAACTCTTGGGATCAAGCTATTCCTGTGCCTCAGCCTCCTGAGTAGTTGGGAGTACAGGCACCTGCTGCAATATCTGGCTATTTTTTAAGAGATGGGGTCTGACTCTTGCTCAGGCTGGTATCAAACTCCTGAGCTCAAGCAATCCACCCACCTCGGCCTCCCAGAGCACACCACACCCAGCTTTTTTACTCTTTTTCCTGATCAACGTAATTTAAGTGTGCCATGGAAGTTTAACCATTGGTTTAATTGTGCCATGAGATTATGGCATTCTTCCCCCTGAACTGTTTAAAATCTTGCCCTATGTTAATGAACAATTGAAACAAATGCTCATTGTCCCTGATCATCAGAGAAATACAAATCAAAACCACCCTAAGATATCACCTAACCCCAGTGAGAAAAGCTCACATCACAAAGTCTCAAAGCTGCAGATGCTGGTGTGGATGTGGAGAGAAGGGAACACTTTTACACTGCTGGTGGGACTGCAAACTAATACAGCCTTTTGGGAAGGACGTAGGAAGAATCCTCAAAGAACTCAAAATTAGATCTCCCATTTAATCCTGCAATCCCATTACTGGGTATCTACCCAGAAGAAAAACATCATTTTACCATAAGGACATTTGCACTAGACAGTTTATCAAAGCTCAATTTATAATTGCCAAAATGTGGAAACAACCTAAATGCCCACTGACCCAGGAATGGATTAACAAGCTGGAGACTTTACATCTTTTGTATTAATCTGGATGGAGCTGAAGCACATTCTTCTTAGTAAAGTATCACAAGAATAGAGAAGCAAGAGGCCAATGTATTCAATTCTAATATGAAGCCTGTAGACCATCTAATACCCACCCATATAAGAGAAAAAAATTCAATTCAAGATGGGACGTAGGGGAACAGGGAGCGGAGAGAGGAGGGTGGGGGGGGCTCCCACTTAATGAGCACAATGTTAGGCTGTATGACACACCTCTTGGGGGCGGCACACAAATATAAGAGGGACGCTGCCTAACAAATGCAAACATTGTAACCTAATTCTTTGTACCCTCAAATTAACCTGAAAGAATTATAAAAGTAAAAAAATTGTTTCATAAATGCATGAAAAGAGAAATGAATAAATGCATAAGTGCTTATGAAAGCCTCAGTCTTCCAAGATTGTCCTATCAAAAAAAAAAAAAAAAAGTAAATCTTAACCTATGTTCAGGCCATCTCAGCTCTTCTAATCTCTGCAAATGGACATGGGGACTCTTCACAACACTTTGTCTTTATTTCTTATATGTTGCCCAAATTCAGTTCTGTGGGTTGCTGCTTTTTCCCTCCCAAGATTTTCACTTCTTTGAGGACATGAACCAAAGTCATATTTTCCTTTTTTTTTTTGGTGACTCCTTCTTCCCTGTTTTGTACATAGTATTTGCTCAACAAATATTTGTTGAATGAATCAACTTAATACAATACAAGGCAGCTGTCATTTTTCTCAAGTGCCCTTTCCTGGAATTCAGCCACAACATTTGCTCCAGGCTGGGATCTGGAAACCATGAATAAACTCAACGGGGATTAAAAAAAAAAAAAAAAGATTTATGAAAACTGTCATATGGAGGGCCTATGAAACCATAATGTTAAAAATAGAAGTCCCATTTCTTTTTGGCCACTGTGGTCATACCTGCCTGACTCAAAACCAGCTTTTATAAAGGCAATGTTTAGCTGGTAATGGGGACCAGATGTTACCATGTGGAGGAAAACATCATTAACTTGAATATTATAAGGAGCAGAACCGTCACCAGATTAATGCCCTTTGTCTAGTGCAGAGCTGGCTGGGTCACAGTTTACAGATCTGCAAACCCAGTGGTGCCCAACTCCCATCCAGCCAACATGTTCGTAGTGCAATTAGACTACCTTTTCCCTCATAAGTCTGCTTCATCTAAAAAAGAAACCAATAAAGAGGCACCTTGATTTGCCTTTTATTGAGAACTATGTAACCCATTTTTAACAATGATGAGGAGAAAAATTATACTAACAATTAATTCAAGGTGTGAATGAGATGCACCTTGGCAACTCTATTTTTCTGTAACAGGTGGCTTAGGTGTGGTTTAGCCTGGCTACAGGTCAAACCCTCTGGAACTAGTGTGGCCAGATTTAGCAGACAAGCAGACAACAAAAACCAGATACAGCTCAGCTAAATTAGAATTTCAGAGAAACAAGGAATAATATTTTAGTACGAGTATATCCCAAATATTGCAGGGGACACACTTATACTAAAACATAAATCTGTGGTTTATCTGCATCAAATTTAGCTGGACATTCTGTAATTTACCTGCCAACCTTGTTTGGAAAGCTGAAAACCAATTCTGGAGGGGAGGCAGAAATGGACTGTGTAATGGGGGATTGAGGTGGTTATTTTTAGTGATGTTATTTTAGAGTCAAGTCTCTGTGCTCAACTTTAATGGAAACACTGAGATATGGTAAATCAAATATGCAGCTAACCAATTTTCAAAGAATGGGAAGTAATAACTGAAGTTGGTAGGAGACCCTGAACGAAAATTATTTAATCTTTCCTTGATGATTCAGAAAGTACCTTTGGATATTATCTTTGTGAATTCTGATTGACTCAGAAGCACAAGAATATATGCATTTCAGGTATAGACTTCTGTTTAACAAACAGATAGCAGAGTTTGTAGTATGTTCTTATGTATTAAACTCTAACCCTCCAACATGATTTTCACCAATTTCATCATCTTTGCCAAAATGATGAAGTCTACTTTGTCAAAATAATAAAAATGTTCCTTCCTCCATCATCTCTATAGCAAAATGATTCTCCCCAATCTGAATTTTTTTATGTCTCTATTAGGGTGACAACCATCATATACTCTGAAATTTCCAGGATTACTATATTTCTAAAAAAATGCTTTTTTTTTTTTTTTTTTTTTGTATTTGCTCCTTGATTCAGGAAAAAAATAATATCTGAATATGAAAATCAGGTTAAAATTAGGGGCTCTCTTTGATTTGGAAGTCAAGTGATATGTTCACACGGTGACCTTGAATTTGGTAGAGTTCAAGACTGAGTTAGAACTTGACTACTTAACAGGAGAGAGTGAAAATTATTTGAGGCCCAGACACTTGTTTGTCAGAGGGCATGGGCAGGCCAGGTGCAGCAGCTCCTGCCTGTGATCAGAGCACTCTGAGAGGTCGAGGCGGGTAGATTGCTTGAGCTCGGGAGTTTGAGACCACCCTAAGCAACAACAAAACCCCAACTCTACTAAAAATAGAAAAACCAGCCGGGCATTGAGATGGGCACCTGTAGTCCCAGCTACTCAGGAGGTTGAGGAAAGAGGACCACTTGAGCCCAAGAGTTTAAGGATGCTGTGAGCTATGACACCACAGCACTTTACCCAGGGGAACAAAGAGAGACTCTGTCTCAAGAAAAAAAAAAGCATGGGTAGAAATGCAATTCATTAATTCCAGAATAGCTACGGAGCCCTTGTTTCACTTCAGGCATACAAAACACACAATAGAAAATAAGGCAAACAGGGGTCCTGCTCTCAGGGACCTGCAGGGATAATTCAATCCTTTTTTTTCTATCATTCATCTCCAATCTGACATCACCATGGCTTCAAAAAGAAGAAAATGATCTGCTTCTGGTAACCAAGAAGAAAACACTGATATCATTGTCTTATAAGAGGCTCTGTTCACAGGGGCTTAGGGTAGGGTCATTTTATTGAGTACTACATCCTTGCTGGGTACCATTCAGTGAGCACTTACCCAAAACCTGGTAGGTTACGAATATTTTTTCATTACAGCTGCATTAAGTGAGCCTTACAGACAAGGAAATGGCGATCAGAGGAACTCAATAAATGTCTCTCTCATGTCAAATATTCACTAAGTGGACAGTCCACAGCCAAGCTTGGAGAAGTGTGCATACCTTTTACCCATGTGACTATCACTGGGTCATGATGGCATTTCTAAAAAGCTGCTCAAATCAATTATTTGGAGATTACAGCCTCACTAGACAGAAAGTGTTTAGAAGTACAGTAGGGGTCCTGGTTAAAAGATTAGCACTCCAAGCCTAAAAGCAATACCTTATTTGAAAAATAATTAGCTACTTATAATAATTATAAAATAGACTGTGTATGAAAACGCTAGAATATGCTATTTCATATAACTACGTTTAAGTAACTAGGCCACTTAACCAGTTTTTAAAAATAGCCAACAAAGTATTTTCCTTCTTTGCTCACATTCCTAGAATTTTCTCTCAGGGAAATCCTTGTGAGAATGAAAAAGGACAGTTTGAGTTTCAATAAGCATTTTATTCAACCAAAATGATGTGACATAGCCCTCCAAGAGGCTGGAAATTCAAAGTTCAGACTAACATGTTTGGAGTCTTTATGAAGTTTACTTCATTTCTTTTAATATTCTGACATGAGGTAAGGCCAGAAATTCCCACCCTGATCCCAAATGGCCTTGTTCAATGAGTTTATGGGTAGCCTCTCACATTCGTAAGGCTTTGAAAATGACCTAGAACTTTCTGTAATTTAACTGCTGATCAAAAAAACAAAAACCAACCAACCAAACAAACAAAAACAACCAAGGATATATCTAACTTTCATCGTCCTTTCTTAATCTAAAACCTTCCCCACCCAATTTCTCCCTCCAAAGCCTTGAACTTTCTGAGTCTTACATCCTGTAACAATAAAAAAGCCTGTCTGTGGAATGGAAATAAATAAAATTTTGGTAAAAATAAAATCCGATGTCAGCTTTTATTTCCCAGGATAGACTCTACTGTAAACAAGGTAGTTCCCCACTTTCATTAGCTCTTCTCCAAATTCTTTATAGCTTCACGGAAAACTGCCATGGTGATTTTTTTTTTTTCCTTCACAAATCAGCATTTTTCTCCTCTAAAAATAATTATACTGAAGAGTATAAACATAAGAATTGAATGAAAAAATAAATGCCCTGTGGACATATACTAACATGATATTAAAAGGTAGTGTGCTGACTTTTAGAAGTTGTTCACTTTTAATTACTTCTCAGTGACTCAGTCTATTGATTCTGTCTTCAAACTTTGAAGCTTATTGTGAGGATTGCATTGCACTAGTGTTTTGGTGGTTGCTTTTGCAAGGAAAGCTTTGCAATGTATTTACTTAAATGGAAAGGAATTCTCATGTGACTGGTATGTGCCTTTGAGTACAGAATAGCATACCAGAAAAATCAATGGCCGAGCAACAGTAGCACTTATCACCATGGAAACACAGTAAGGGTAACAGTCTGGACGATTTTTTTAGTTCCCGCTCTTTCCGGACCTGGCCTATTTTTTTTCAGTCACTTGATCCTACAGTATCTCAACCTTCTTCATCTTTCAAATGGGTATAATCCATTTGCTGATTCCACATTTATCAGAGACTTTTAAAGTCCTGTGGATGTTTGAAGCAACAAAAGAAAAAACTAGAAACATGTGTGAGTTGGTTTCTAATTTTAGTACATTCATTCAATAAAAAATAAACATAGCCAGAGACAAAACCTAAGAGAAAGTTGTCAGGGTAGTTAGTGGGTAAAAGGAGACAGTTTCATAAACTCCTTCTTAGCTGTACCCTAGGAAGCCACCTCTAGGGTTCAAAATTAAACAGATAAAGCAGATAGAGAACATTTTATCCAAGTTATTTATTTTTAATCTACTAAGTGGTAGTCTGTGCGCCTTGCACCCAGGAAGCAGAGAGGAAAGGCATGATATTTGCCTTCGAAGAGCTTACAATCTAGAGGAAAATGTAGCACTAAATACATCTCTGCCTTATGTCAGAATGTACTAACGGCATTGGACCCATTATCCCTGCTGTCCTCAATCCCCATGCTGAGGAGCAGCATCAGACTGTTAGGAACTGGGCCACACAGCAGGAAATGGTTGGCAGGTGACCTGGAAGCTTCATTGGTATTTACAGTCACTCTCCATCATTCACATACATCACCCCCCTGCACTCTGCCTCCTGTAACATCAGTGGAGGCACTAGATTCTCATAGGACTGTGAACCCTACTGGAAACTGTGCTTCCTTTGATTATCTAATACCTGACGATCAGAAGTGGACCCGAGGTGGTGATGCTACTAGCCCTGGAACATCCAGTTGCAGGCAAACAAGCTCAGGGCTCCCACTGATTCTGCATTATGGTGAGGTGTATAATGACTTCATTCCATATTACAATGCAGCAATAATAGAAATAAAGTGCATAATACATGTAATGTGCTTGAATCATCACAAAACCATGCCCCTGCTCCCGTGGAGAAAATGCCCTCCATAAAACCTATCCCTGGTGCCAAAAGGACTAGGGACCAAGGCATTATCCTATCCATTATTACAACTGGCCTGTGCAGAAGTCTGCACCTCTACGGCTGTGTTCCAGGTGAGATAACCAAGGCTTTGAAAGATAAATACATTGTCAAAAAAAAAAAAAAGTAGGCTAGTGAGTAGAAAGGTAGAATTTAAACTCTGATTTGCCCAAATCCAAAGTACATGCTGTTAATTATCAAACAAGAACAAGTACATTGAGGCAAAATGACTCTCCCTGTATCTACATAAATCGAAAGAGGGAGATCTTCAAGCTGGAGCTCACCTGTTATCTTGCAACCATACACTTCAAATCTCAGAGAGATGCCAGTTTCCCAAGACGCAGGTTTGATTCGGACAAAGCGAGTTAACAGTGGTTTGGGGAAAACTCCCAACACGACATCTGTGGGGTTAGTGTTTCCCTGAAAGACCTGCATGGAAAAAGAAAGGGCCTTTTATTAGCAGAATTTTTGGATGGAAAAAAAAAAAAAAGCCAAAAATGTGTTTTCACAAATGCCTGTAAAAATTATTTGCCATTTCAGCCTGGTTTATCCAGACTGATGTGGCATGAATAACTTAATATGTTATCTTTAAAATGATGGCCATCAGAGAGGCCAGGCTCGGCTGGCTCACACCTATAATCCTTACACTCTGGGAGGCCGAGGCAGGTGGATTGCTTAAGCTCGGGAGTGTGAGACCTTCCCTAGCAAGGGGGAGACCCAGTCTCTACTAAAAATAGAAAAACTAGCCAGGCACACTGGTGCACGCCTGTAGTGCCTGCTACTCAGGAGGCTGAAGCAGGAGGATCACTTGAGCCCAAGACTGTGAGGTTGCTGTGAGCTATAATGACACCAGGGCACTCTAGTATGGGTGACATAGTGAGACTCTGACTCAAAAAAATAAAATGAAATAAAATAATAAAAATTTTAAAAAGATGGCCATTGGACAGAATCATGTCTACTATAGAATATCTCAGTCATTTCTTCCATGTTCTGAGGCTAGAATCTCTAAAAGCATGACTGCAAGGATAACATTTATTAAGGAATATATGCCATTGTCTACAAAGCTGGGAAATTCTTAACTTTATCAGAAGACCTACAGAACGCTGCAGATATGTCATGGGAACGCTCACTATTTTACTTTCTCAAGAACCCTCAGAAGGAATGCTTCTCGGCCTTCAGGGTAGGGCCTGGCCTTTTAAAATTTTAGGTTATCTTCCCAGATATAGCACTAGGTCAGTTCAGCTTTCTCCCTTCTGACATTATTCCTTGATGGAAGATCTTATCCTTGACATTAATTCATGACTTTGATCCTTTTTTGGTTATTGGTAAAATTGTGTTTTCATGGTGAAAGTCAAAACAGTTTTAAATGACTTTTCACTGAAAAGCAAAGTCTTCCAGGGCTTCTGTGTAGTTTTATTTTATTTTATATTTATTTATTTGTATTTTTTTTTTTTTTTTTTTAGACAGAGTCTCACTATGTCACCCTCTGTAGAGTGCTGTGGCGTGACAGCTCACAGCAACCTCCAACACTTGGGCTTAAACAATTCTCTTGCCTCAGCCTCCCAAGTAGCTGGGACTACAGGTGCCTGCCACAATGCCCGGCTACTTTTTGGTTGTGGTTGTCATTATTGTTTGGCAGGGCTGGGCTAGGTTCCAAAAAATGAAGCCATTTTAGTGCAAGAAAGGTAAGGCGTGTGACTGCAAATGTTAATGAGGGCCAGCCATGCGTCACTTTCCCACAGTTATCCACTGAGGTCACTCTGCCTGTGCAGGGGCCCCCGGGAGCGTTCTCTAGTAAGATCGCTGGGGAGTGGAGAGTGTTTGCTGCCACCGAACATGCTAGCCTCCCCTTTCCTGAATTTCGCTTCCCCTCTAGCTGGGAACAGCCCTGGTAGCAGAGACCTTGGGCAATTCTGTGCCTTGTGGTTGTCACTCTCTCTTTGCACAGCCCGGTCAGATCCCAGCTCCTCCTCTTAGGTTGTGTGACTAGAGCATTCCTAGGCACACTGGGGGTGTAGAGGTTCCTCCCCACCTTCCCCGGTCAGTACATGACCATGGTTTCCTGAGGCTTTCACTGCCCCCTGGGAGAATGGGCTTGTAAAAAAAGAAAAAAATCAGGCTGGTGTTTTTACTTCATTGAGCTGAAGGGGCCTGAGCTACTGAAGGTGGTCAAAGGCTTTCCAGAGTCTCTTGCTGGCCTGATTCCTCTCCCAAGATGATTTAACATCCTCATTCATCCCAGCCTGGGAGGGCCTTTCAATTTCTGTCTTACTTCAGCATCTGTCTCTGGGAAACAAAGTGTGTGGGGGACATTTCTGTGTGACAAAGAATAAAGGGAGGCTGCCACAGAGGCCTGAACCTCCAGGGATGGTGCCCTTCTCATGGGGTCAAGTGCATGTCTGCCCGAGGGGCACCTGAGGTCTGAGAAGTGCTGTGTGCTCTGGTGCAGGTGGAGGGGGGTGTGGCTGGCATGGAGGGGAGTTGTGTGCTTGCTGAGCGCCACGTGAGTGTGCACGCTCTTCCCAGCTGCAGATGGGGTTGCTGGAGTTGTTACTGGTTGCATGCTGCCCTCGCTGAGGCATGGCCAGTGCTCCCCAAGGGAAGACGGAGAGCAGAGCCATGTGGCTGAGCCCCAAAATGCAGAGAAAAGCAGGGTGGGCACCATTAGCTAGATTCCTGCTGGGTGTTTTGATTTTTTTTAGATTCAATTAAAGGGCTCGGACAGATGCCAAGACTTTATCTTTGCTGAAGCCTCACATATTCTTTCTGCCTCCTTCCCTGGAAGCCCTAGTGGGTGCCAGGGAGTCCCTGGTGGGGCGGGAGGGTGGTAGGCACTGTCACACACCCCTGGGAATCTGTGTGTGTTCTCTGGCAGCCTCTGCTGGGTCACACAAACAAGCAGCACGTGACTGGGACATGTTGAAGAAGCAGCATTTATTTTATAACAAAATGACTTGAAGATCCAGAGTCAGCTCTCCCCACTCTCCTGGGTTCATTTGTTGGTGGGTGTGTCCTCAGCAAGAGTGAGGTTTTGTTTGTTTGAAATGAAAGCGTGGCTGCAAAAATCTATTCCCAAACCAGGATAATCGTGAAACTCAGGGTCAAAATCGACTTGCTTCTTTTTCCTAAAAGCATGGACCAGAAGGGTTTTTTCCTTCCCCACATGGAGAACTGGTTTCATGTCCTGTAAGGCTAGACAGTGGCCTTGAACTTGACTGCTTGTACAGTTTTCCTCCCACAGAGCAGATGTCTCCCTGTAGCTGCTTCCACTTTGCCTGCCCCAAGTAAGAGGGAGGGTTTTGCCACTAATCAAAGGGAATTAACAGCTCTTCTCTTGCCTGGCACACGGGAGGCGTTTCTCAGTTCCAGGCCCAGAAGGAGGAAAATCAAGTATGTGTGTACGCCCCAAAGAGAGACAAGGGCATGTTAATTGGCCTCTTCCCAAACTCAATCTTTGCAAGTTATGTAGCTCTTCCCGACTATCCTCACCAATTTTCTGTTTTACTCGCCCTCCAGGGCAAGCTTTGAATTTTAGGGACACGGTGAGTATGAATTCTCAGAAACCTTTTGATTAGTAAATCAGAGCAAGTATAACTTCAAATAAACAGGCTGGCTGAGAGAAATAGCTCAGTTCCAAACGATTTAGGGCTGAGCGCCCAGGGACACGGCGCGGTCTGCGCTGCCTCCCTGGTTGAAAGCGGAAAGGAGGTAGCACTTTATTTGTGTGATCTCAGGGAACACAGTGAAATACCTTTAGTTCTATTGGTTCTTACAAGAAGTGGCCAAACACACTTGTAAATTAGTTTGCGGTCCACAGATAGTAGATGAAAAGATGTTTTCTAAAACCGGCCCATTACTGAAAGAGTCTCTGAAAGAGAAGGAAGAATTGTAGGGGAAAAAAACAAAAACACCTCAAATTCCTAAAGTTCTAAGAGGACAGAGTTTATCCTATGAATAATCCATGTCCCTGTGGGAGGCTTAAAGCGATTCTCGAGTCTGACACTTAATTTGGCCTATATTGACTTTTCTTGGAAACATCCATATAATTTCCTCTTGGCTTCTGGATCTGGGAACATGAGACCCCTTGGCCAGATTTAAACCTCTAATTGCACTTTTCATTTTAAGTCAATTCAAAAATAGATCAGGCCATACGGAAAGTTCCCGCTCCCAAACAAAGCAAGTAAAAATTGATCATCCATTTGAAAGACTATGAGGGTTTTGCTGATAAAACTCTTAGAGTTGGTTGGTTGAGGAGGGGTGCCAGTCAACTTACGACAGGCTTATTTGCTTCTTTGATGGTGATCCAGTCTTCCCCATTGGAGCTGATTTCTACCTTGTAAGTCTTGACGTAATATTTCTTCTTGGTTTCCTTGGAAATGGCACCTTGTGTTCCGACAGCTGTGATGAAACGCAAGAGGCCCAAGTCCACCTGCAGGATAATCACCAATGTGGTTAGTCAGCCATCCCGGTACCCCTGTAACCTGGAGCATTTTTTCCTGTGGGATCCAGGCTATAATTTTTATTCACCTGGGACCAAAAGGGCCTAATTCCATCTGGTGTCAGCAGCCCCTGCCTCCCCATTCCTTTCCTTCTAAAGAAAAGGCCAGCGTAGGCTGACTAGGCTGACTCTTCTTGTTAAGACAAAGGCCAGGAAGACACTATTCTCATTGTTGTAGCCAAGATTGCTTGAACCTTGGTACAAAAGAGGAAACTGGATTCAAAATCATGTCATTGTATTTCTCAAGAGATTGAACATACTGCCCAACAGCACGTTAATATACGTCATTTTACAAAGAAAAAATCAAGACAAACAAAATAAATTCACACTCTGGAGAGATCTGGACTAAATTCACGTCTAACATGATCCTATTTCCTGATCATTTAAAATTTTTATTTATTTATTTTTGGAGACAGAGCGCCACTCGGTCACCCTCTGGAGAGTGCTATGATGTCATTGCTCACAGCAACCTCAAACTCTTAGGTTCAAGCGATTCTCTTGCCTCAGCTGCCCAAGTAGCTGGGACTATGGAAGCCCACCACAATGCCTGGCTATTTTTTAGAGATGGAGTCTCACTCTTGCTCAGGCTGCTCTTGAACTTCTGAGCTCAAGCAGTCCACCCACCTCTATCTCCCAGAGTGCTAGGATTACAGGTCTGACCCACCTCGCCCGGCCTTCCTGATCACTTTTTCAGCAGCATCCTACCTCCTTGTGAATAAAATGCAGGCTGAAATAATACTGATTTTCTTAGTTTCCTCTTCTACTTTTTTTTTTTTTTTTGGAGAGATAGAGTCTCACTATGTTGCCCAGGCTGGTCTTGAACTCCTGGCCTCAAGCCATCTCCCCATCTCAGCCTCTCAAAATGCTAAGATTATAGGCGTGAGCCAATGAAACACTCATTACTGACATGAAGGCACTAGGAGTGTTGCGGTGTGGTGAGCCATATAGATTTATAATCTGAAATGCAGTGGAGAAAAAGAAACAAAGTAAGACTTTTTGTTTCATCCAAAAATTTCTTCCTTCCGCACACCTTCCTGCAACCTCTCTAGGTGCAGCTAAGCTTGAGAGGCAGGTAGATTCCAAGTCATGGTTTGCAAGGACTGATGCCTCCAGAAAACAACTGCTAGGGCTTGCAAACATTTCCCCGTAAGTTGGCAGTGGAGAAGTTCCTCAACACCACAGCCTTGCCTTCATCTACCCTTAGCCTGTCTCATATCCTGAAGGTGGGGTAGGTGAGAGCATCATCAGTGATGACCAGAGAGTCACCCAAACCCTAAAGATCTACAATTTCATGCCAGACGCTGGTGATTAGTGAGAAGGAGTGGACCTGAGCATCAGGCACTCAGAATTCTAGTCCTGGCTTTCCCACCATCTTTACACTTCCAGATCCTCATCTGATCAAATAGAGGCATAAAACTAATAACTTGGAAGGCCTTTTCCAGCTCTGACTTCCTATGAGTCCTTCTTTCATATGCCTTACAGATGTTTCCAATAAAGGGAAGTAGCATATTTTTAATTTTTTATTTCAATTTTTTTAAGAAATGTCTCATTAAGTCACCCAGGCTGGAATGCAATGACAGGATCACAGCTCACTGCAGCTTCAAACTCTTCAGCTCAATCAATCTTCCTGCCTCAGCCTCTGGAGTAACTGGGACTTCAGATACGGCCACCACACTGGACTAATTTTTATTTATTTATTTATTTTTTATCAATATGGGGTTTTGCTATGGTGTCTGGGCTGGTCTCAAACTCTTGGCCTCCAGCAATCCTTCTGCCTAAGCCTCCCAAAATGCTGGGATTACAGATGTGAGCCACCATATCTGACTTTTTTTTTTTTTTTTTTTGCTTTAATGTTCTTTATTACCATCATTGATAGTAGGCATAATCTTAAAACTCATTGCTAGTTTCTATATATTAGAAATACTTTCTTTCCTTTTATTAACACATTTGATTATTCCTACAGAATTGTTTCCCTCCGTGTATTATATGATCAAGATTATACAGAAACTTTTTAAAGAAATGAAACACAAATATATGGTAATTTTTTTAAAGGTCACAAAAAATAATTTCAAATGACAACTGATTAGCATTGACAAGATAGTGCAACAATACACTTACCAACTAAGAGGCAATAGAATGCCGTTTTCTCTGAAAAAACGGCAACAAAAGCAAAAAGAAAAAAAGAAACAACCGATCCCAAACCCTTCCCCCAACTTCTGAATCCTGCTTTCTAGTTGCTATGTGACAAGTCAATTTTCAGAAAACAGTATTTCAATTAATCCTCCAGTGCCTATGGGCTATGACCACTTAAAGAATTTCCATTTTAAGCGCAGCTTGTCTCACGAAGGCATATTGTCTTTCATAAATTGCTTTTCTCCTGAAGGCCCTTGGAGCGGTTAAATGAACATGTTGCTGATTCATTTCAAAACTGAACCAAGAGTTATATCCAGAAAAAATAGCACATAGATGCCAGCTTGAAGTTATACAATTCAACAACAGTAGTTTCACCTGAAAAGGATTGGGGTACCATTTAATGCAAAATAATCTTCATTTCATTTCCCTGGCTTTAAAGACATAAACTCTGTATGCTACCATCAGATTTAAGAGAAAAGGGAGCGAGAGGTTAATATAAATTGATATTTTAGAATGACAATGATGGATGTTTTAAATTTTAATTTAAAAAAGATTTAGCCAACACCTTTTATCAGGTGCCTACACTTAACTGGAATTTGCATTTTTTCCCCCAAAGTCAACCACAGTACTTGGCATGAATGTTTTTAAACTTCCCGTCTCCCTTTTGTACAAGTTTCAAAAAGGAGAGATGATACGTGGTTGTCAGATTTAGCAAATAAAAATGCATCAGCTAAATTCGAATTTTTGGTAAAAAAAAAAAAAAAAAAAACAACATTTTTTAGTTTAAATATATCATATGCAATATTTGGGCCATACTTATACTAAGAACTGATACAATGATTACTTAATATTTGAATTTAACTCAGTCTTTTCCATGTTGGAAGCCTAAATCTCACAGTGTTCCAAGGTAAAATTTAAGGAGATTTTAAGTTGTTGCAAAAACTCTCTGATTTTGTAATGCTGCAAAAAGTTAACAGGTGCTCTAGACAGGGTGGAACTGAACAATTTCAATTGTTTTCAAATGCTCTCAGAACACTCAGCGCTTAACTGACCATCTGTTAAGTCATGCCTCAGGCTACCTCCACTTTCCAGTTAAAGGGTCCTTAAAATCTTCAGGTCCAAGGAAGTGTGAAGCTGTGCTATTTAAATGAACTCTTCCCGTCAAACTTACAGATGGTTCTTCAGTTTGAAAATGATTAAATTCCCAACAGTATATATTCAGCCTGGGCTGAAATAACTCCAGAACTTCATTCCCTAGCTATCCTTTAAATATTTTTAAAATTTAGCTTTTTTTGGGGTGGAGGAGGGCGGTTGTGGAGGGAAAACAAGATTTAGTTATCAAGTAGGAAAGGAAGTTAACTGGTGATCAAATAGAAGAATCCTCAGCATGGAGAACAGCTGACGTTAGAGGAAAGCACAGTCAACCTGCATGGACTAGGATATGACACAGGAAGATGTCGAGGGTCCCAGAAGCATGACTATCACTCATAAAAAAGAAAGAGGTTTTCTTTTCTCAACAGCAATGAAATGTATTGGCAACCTTCTCTTGTGATTACATGAAATTTCCTTTGGTGTTTTAAAACTGTAGATTCTCTTATTAAGGGGAATCCTTGACATTTGATTTTGTTTTTCTTCCTAACATTATTGCCACTACGTTGAGTGAGGATGGATGATAACTTCACAAAATAATTAAGGTTGGGAATTGAACCACTATGATTAAAACTGGATTGTACTAAGAAGTCTAACAATGTATAGGCTCCTTGGCACCATGGAACCCTCACTGGTAACACCCTGGCAGTTCTGGCCCCTGGTACTTTTTCTCTAACGCCTCTGGGGGATTCTCTATTAGGGATCTGCCCTCCACCCTCAAGTGCCTGAGAGAATTTGGGAGGGGACAGATAAAGTCCTGCCTTTTAAACACCACTTTTTATACCGGTGGTGTCTATGTGGGGAGACCCATTTGGACTTAATGCCTTGTGTTTCTATCTGAAGAGTTTCAGAATATGTCACCCCATAATCTGCCACTTTGGCATAAAGATTATTTTGAGCTGAAGGCAACTGAAAATCAACAGATGAAAGAATTCTCTGCCCTTCCTTTTCTGCCTAAAAGCTGGGCATACCTCTGTGAAGGTGGCATACACTTCCTTCTTCTCTTGTACCAAGATGAGGAGAATGATCTGTATCACTGGAGACCGAGAGTCAGCACTGAGATAAATCTGCACAAACAAACCTTACTAAAATATCCCAATTAAGTTTGTCAACTCATCCTAGAAAAGCTGCCACATACCTTATTGTTGAATATCACTATGGTCACCTTTGAAGTACTCCTCTTGGGAAGCTGTGCACTGATGCCAGCACCTCGTCCACCCTTCAAAGCAATTTTGGAACTCTTTTTTCTGGAATGACCATCATCAGAGCTGTGGTCATATGCAGGCCTGACAATTAAGTTCATGAACTTGCCACTGTGCACTTTCACTGGCAGCACCATACATACAACGCGGTAAGGTTTGGTAATCTTGGTATATCAGTGTCTCACAGCTGTGTTCGTGTTGATGTGTGGTGGTGTCCCATTGAGTGGTGCTCATTCTTGTCATTGCATGCTTTTCTTCCCATTCATTGGCCCTAGAAGCTGTTACAGCTTTTTGAATCAAGACAAGCTCTCACCAACCTCACATTCTAAAAGACAAGATTGGTGACCTAAGCCAGGCAGCTGGAAAGACAAAGATACAACCCTGTTCTACACAATGTCACCCCTCTACATCTTGGAGGGTTCATTATCTTGAACAGTACTTCCTTTCTTTCCATACAAATTCAGACACATGATAACTATAGTCAAGTAACCTGTTTTCTCCATCCCCAATTAGTTCTGCTCTAGTCAATGATTTCATATTTTGAAAGAATGTCATTATTTCCAAGCTGCTTTATTTTTAGTTAGAAGATGGATGTGATTCCACATCTAAGTTCCACTTACTTCTGTTTCAACATTAAGGGTGACACGAGGGGGGTGTGATGACGGGAGCGGATGTGCACAGAACTGAACATCAAATGTGTCCATTGAAGTCACCGAACGTTTCCTTCTGTGTGTGTGACAAACATAAACATCTGCTACTTACCTGGTGGTACGGAGACTATTTTACAGAAGTTTATCAAAATCCTCTAGAATTCTAGCTGAAGCTTTCTAAGTTAGCTTACATGGCACCCTCTGCAGATGGGACCCAACACACTACCCTGTTTCCAACAGAAACATAAAATTGTAACCTGGGGGTAGAATGTCTACCCACATCTTTTTTTTACATTGTGCTCCACCCACAAAGAGAAGACATTGTAGCAGATTCAGAAGAGGAAATTCCAAGTCTTTCATGTTGAGAGGGAAGAAGTGTTAGAAGAAAACAACAATCACCCTTGTCTATTTTGGGGACTGGAGGCCAGGTTATAGCTGCTCCTGTGTCCTGAGCTCCCCGCCCCTGGCCCTGGTTGGTGGCCGTGCTGTCAACTTTTTCTTTATCGTAAGGCACCTACAGGAACAACACACCTGCACTGTGTGGCCATGGCATTGTCTCATTAATGACAGGAAACACATTTTCCAGACAAAGAGAAGCAAGGAGGGGCACACATTTTATGGGGAATCGTTTGAGGACAAAGAGGCACTTTTTTTTAGCATTGTGTAGTAAATCATGTAGCAAATCTTTGCAAACTGCTGGTTAAACACCAGCATGCAGCCTTCGAGCCATGAAATGAATATCATTGCTTGCTATAATAATACATAACCAGCTATTGGTAATGTCATAATGTGGAAAGCCTCATTTCTAAAATGAAAATCTGTCTTGCTCAATAAAATACTGCCCATCGACCTAGCGCTGGCAAGGGAGTGCTTACCAGCTTTTAACACTCCCGAGGCTCAATACAAGAGCCTGAAAAAATAAAAGGACAAAGAACTGAGGTCTGCTTAAAAACAGGAAAGTTTTTAATTTGGGGGGAGGAGGAGCATAAGGGTGGAGTCTGTCTGCATCCCTGATGACCCAAAGAGCTGTTTGATTCATCATTTGACACTACAGCCTAAAAAAAATATTTTTAAGCTCAATTGTCTCATTTCCTCAGATAAAACACATGGTTTCTGGCAGAGCTTGAGCATGCGAACATCAGGCCTATTCTAGGTTCTGCAGCTTAACTCAATGTAGCTCTTCATCATGATCCTTCACTTATTACAGGATCTGGAATTTCTTACAGTTACTAACTGGAATATAGCATGTTACAGTTAGCAACATAATTCCCTGCCTCTGTATATATTTTGTTGCTATTTACTGTATGACTTAGAAAAAGTGCGGATGGTTAAAATTACTATTATTAACAGAGTAGTCATGAGGCAACCTCTATGTGTTAGGCATTTTTTTAACGGCTAAATGTATGTATGTTATCTCTTTTCATTCCGACAATAATCATACAAGGAAGGTTTTGTGGATGAAGAAAATGATGAACAATGTGATACACTGAATTTGGCCCAGATGTGATGTACCAGTGTTTGAGTCTGGACCTATATGTCCAATGAGAGTGTCTAAGCCCAAGTAGTGCCCAAGTCTAAGCCACTATACACATGTTTGTTCCTCGATTTGTATTTTAAGACCATAATTATGGGCCAGGTGAGATGGCTCATGTCTGTAATCCCAGCACTCTGGGAGGCCAAGGCAGGTGGATGACTTGAGCTCAGGAGTTTGAGACCAGCCTAAGTAAGGGCAAGACTTCCATCTCTACTGAAAAAAAAAAAAAAATTAGCCAGGAGTTGTGGTGGGTGCCTGTAGTCCCAGTTACATGGGAGGCTGAGGCAAGAGGATCACTTGAGCCTAAGTGTTTGAGGTTGCTGTGAGCTATGATGCCACAGCACTCTACCCAGGGCAATGGAGTGGGATTCTGCCTAAAAAAAGATCATAATTATTAAAAAGGTAATCTAGAATTTCTTAGGAAATAATAATTAAATCCAATTGCTATTCTTTTTGGAGGTTAAACATTTTGTATAATTATAGGAAATATGGGAACCATTTAAGCTTACATTAACTATCACTTTAAAATTTACACTGGCTACTGAAAAGAAAACCTTTGAAAATGTTTTAGTTATGCTGTGGAAAACCAAGATACTGGCTAGGGATCATTTGTAGCAAATGATGATACGGAAACATTTTAAAATTCTGGTAAAAAATTAAAATAAAATACTCAAATACAAGAAAAGGGCAAGGCAGGAAGAATCTCACTAATTTAAATTTTTCGTTTTAGGCTTAATTGCCTGAATTAATCTTTTTTTCCCCCCATAATTAAATTAAAGGAGAGCATTTTCCAGGGTGGAAACAAACAATTGGTTGCAAACAACAACAACAAAAACACCCACATTGCTGATAGTAAGACAATCTCAAGTGAATGAACAGATAAATTTTCCTGCCCCAAGACTTGAGTTACCCTGTTAGAATAACATTAGCTAAGGCTGTGTCAGCACAGAGGCGTGGAAAGGCTGCTCCTCTGGCGGCCACTTTAGTGGAAAAGAACAACAAGGAAAGGGGCAAAAAATAACGAAGTCCCCATCTTTGTCTTTTTTGGCAGATAAAAGGAGATGAAGCTTGTGTGGGCCCCAGTCTGTCTGGATTGATGGCACATTCTCCCACTATCATGTTAATTTTTTTTCTTTGCATCAATAAGGAGCAACTAATTAAAAAAGAAATATTTAATTCTGACATGTTCTTTGAACTGGAGTCCCATCTGGTTCTGTTTGAATAGTAAAATCTGCTGTAGTTGTTAAAATTGGCGAGTAGCATTGGCCAAAAGAAACAAAAGGGACCTCAGGCAGCAGGTTAATACTTCAGCATTTCAACGAGAGACTCTCCCACAGTTCAGCCACCCAAATCACTCCAATATGGAAACCATCAAGATCAAATGTGAAGGCGCAGAATGCTGTTTTGGGGTGGAGACATCACCGCTGGTCTACATTTCCCCCGTGTGATGGATACCGCATCAGCCTCTGAAAGACCTTTGTTTGTGAGCAATGCATGGAACTCTGACAACCCATCCAAAGTGCTCAGCTGAGTTTATGAAACACATTTAAGATAAATATGGGAAGACAAGTCTTCACCGCATTCTATGCAAAACCTAAAGATTTTTTTTTTTTCCTCTTCCATATTTTCTGGAGCAGATATAACTGTATTCAGAAAAAACAGATTAATACTCCGTTTAAATTCCTTTACGTTCTGATAACAAAACAAGAGAAAATGAAATAGTATTGGGCTTCCTATATCCACTTTGGTACAAGGATTCAACGACTAAGGCGATTTGAAACTCCTACGTAGATTAAGAAAGAAGGCTTAAGTCTCTATGCTTTAGAAAAGATTATTTTACATTGTTAACACAGGCACAGATCTGTGAATTTTTTTTTCTCCTTTAAAATGAAGTTTTTCACTTCCATAACATGTCAACTTGCAGATGAGTGCCCTGGCAACTTCAATAGCTTGGTCAAAAAGTTGACATTTAAATGCCCCTCTCATCGAACTCAGCTACTCAGGAGCTCTTGCTAAGCAGTAAAAGATTCAGGGACTTAAAATTTTAATTAACATTTTTGAATGCTTATTTTTAAGTTACATTTTATTTAAAACCTGAGCTTAATCCTTTGATCTGGAAAGAGGACAAGTTCTCAGATCAGAGCCAAATGTAATCCCTAGGAACTTGGCTAAGATTTTTAACTTCAAAACTTGCTTACAAAAATGGCCTAACTGGAACTTCTTAACAGAGGAAAAAGAAGTATGCTACAGTTTTAAAACAATGGTAACCAGCCTCAAATATGTATAAATGTGATGTAAACCTCCTTGTCAAAAGCCTCCTGGGAGAGGTATGGTTTGCGCTCTGAGTGGGTGGTTTCCTTAATAAAGAGTTAGGAGGCGCCTCCCACATGGGGGGCTGGTCCAGTGCTCTCCCACTGCCCTTCTTAATGGTCTGATTGATTGTGTGATATACCCGTGAAATCCAGGAAGTGCTCTCGTAGGAGAAGACCTAGAAGGTAGGAATTGCATGAGGTAGGTAGGAGCAAGTAGGCTCAGGGGTCAGGTGCACAATCCCCTTGACCGCAGGACTCAGCTCTAGAGCTCTTGCAGGATCAAGCAGATTGTGTATACAAGTCTCTGGCTCCTGATACTTGTCTAAGAGGGTATAATAATGGAAGGATGAATCAACTCTCTCTTGGATTACAGCCACTTTAAAACTCTGCAGCAGAATATATTCCCTTTGCATCTGATTTCTGTCCCATTGTATTATACAGATGAAATATTGATGGGGTGATTATTATTGTTACTATTACCAACTTCTTTTGGCCAACAGCTATGTGCCAGGTATTATACTAAGAACTAAATTTCCATATGTCTTCTTCAACACTTAACAATGGTTGCACAAGGCAGGTTCTGCAGATGAGGAAACTTTCACCTCACGGTGCAATTAGGACCCTTGCTCAGAGTCTAACAACCAATAAACTAGGGAGCTTGGGTGTGCATGTGTGCCCAGCTGTGTCCTAAAGCCCATTATGGTGCTTTGTACATTGTAGGCGCTTAAACTAAACGTGTGCAATTACAGGAAACTGAACCATGTCAGATGTCCAGGTAAAAACATGTGAGCCATTAAATTCAACACACATTTATTGCATGCCAGGGTCTGCAAGTACAGAGACCTGGACGGCCACGAGGTTCTTACAAGACTGAAAGTAAGATGTGTCACCCTGGCTGCAATATGGGATTCAGAAGAAGGAAAAATTACTGGTGGAAGGGGACAGAAAGGGCCTTATGGAGAAGAGGTGATTTGCACCATTCAAACTGGACCTCATAGGATAGATGCAGACTTTAGCAAGGGAAGTGGCCAGGACTGATGAGCTCAAGACAGAAGAAACAAACAAAGAAGTCCCACCCAATTGCCTATAATTAAAATATTTGATATGATGAATAGTTTTTTACTTTAATATCTCATGGCCAAATTCCTTTAGAGAACAAGAATAAGCATCCTCCTTTCCCCACTTCCTCCACGCACAGTGCGCCCACACATGCACTTAAACGCTCCTTTGCACGCCCCTTCACATGTCTAGGGGTCTAGGCCATGAAGTGTTTGGCTGGCGCCAGAGAGACAATGAAATCTTCTCTGCAAGCAAACTGTGAGCTCCCGGCCATGCGCTGTACTGATGAGGTAATTCTGTGAAAATGCACGCTCTCTCGCTGATACTGGGAATGCAAGCATTCCTGGAGATGAGGCTAATGCTCAGTCAGCATGAGTCAGAGGGACTTTTGTCTCTCAAGCCTAAGGGCACACTCTGTAGTATTCCCCTGTGTTTATGTCTACATTTAAAATAAAACACTTTATACGTAAGCCACACCCTTCTCGCCTTAGACGTTTAAGGAGAAACCCATGAGCTCAGAACGTGCTCTTGGAACGACGGGTATTTGTGTTTTGATTCTCCATCACATGGTGGAGGGGAGCTGGGGCTGGTGATTATTCATAAATAATACAAAAATGTGCTAGGTGCTGGGGTGAAAGGGAGAGAAGGGTGCCAGATTTCGGCCCTCTAGCCAGGGAGGGAAAGAGTCAAGTGAACAGTAAGTCTCAATACGGAAGGAGCAGACTGCATTACAACAACTCCATGAGTTTGGGTACAACAGAGAGCAAACTGGGGCGATGCAGGCAGCAGGCGGTGGCAAGAAAGCATAGACCCCAGAAGGAGCTCTGGAGCTTGGACATTTGAGAGTGACCCGGATAATGTTAACCCAGGTGATTAGCCAATTCAAGCCTTAGCCTCCTCCTCTCTCCGACAGAAATATCGACACTTAGCCCTTTCATCACTTTTTTTGGTTTGTTTTTGTTGCAGGTTTTGGCTGGGCCGGGTTTGAACCCGCCACCTCCAGTATATGGGGCTGGTGCCCTACTCCTTGAGCTGTAGGTGCTTCCCCTTTCATCACTTTTTGCAGTGTGAGGACAGACACACGTATGCACACACACTAACCAGAAGAACATGACCTCTGGCCGGGTGGAATGGCTTATGCCTGCAATTCCAGTGCTTTGGGAGGCTGAGATGGGAGGATCACTTGAACTCTGAAGTTCAAGGTTGCAGTGAGCTCTAAAGGTGCCACAGATCACTGATGTGACTGCACTCCAGCCTTGGTGACACAGAAAGGCCCTGTCTTTGAAAAAGATAAATATGTACATTTATACATATGTATATATATGGTCTGACAATTAACTCCGAGAACCGCCCCTAGAAGAAGTGCTACATTCCTCATTGCTGAATAATCACCTTCAAGGCACTGCCCTTGGGAAACTACGTACTGACGCCAGTGTCTAGCCCACCCTTCAGAGCAATCTTGGAACTCTTTTTCGAGAATGGCCATCAGAGCTGTCATCATGTGAGGCCTGACAATTAAGTCTGCACACTCATTCTAGAAAAAATGCTATGTAACTCTTACAAGGACAGCTCTGATGGTTGGTCATTCCAGAAAAAGAGTTCTCAAAGTGCTCTGCCGGGTGGATGAGACACTGGTGTCAGTGCACAGCTTCCCAGTGGGAGTCCTTGGAAGGTGACTGTAGTGATATTCAGCAGTGAAACATGTAGCATGTTTTCTAGGGTGAATTTGCAAATTTAATTGTTTGACCTTGGATATATAGAGTACAACCCAAAATAGTAGGACCTCTGTAAGTTGACCGCCTAAGGGTCTGTAAACAAACTGGTTAACATGGAGGTGGTCAACATAAGGAAGTAGGCCTACTGTTTTGATATGTACATGTGACACATGTGTGGTCTTTGAAAATTAGGTCAATTGTAAGGAGGTGGTCAGTGTAGGGAGGTGGTTAACTATGGAGGCTCTACTATTTTTTCTGCTTAGTTATTGAGGTGCTTGGAGTGTGGGCTATGTCTATGTGTGTGCACACATGTAAAGAGTTTTCCCTGTACTACCTGGGCTATAGTTCCTTTCAAGGAGGGATAGAGTTGTGTCTTCATTTTAAACTCACCCATCCAGGCCATGCATGGTGGCTCGGGCCTATAATCCTAGCACGCTGGAAGCCTGAGGTGGGTAGATTCTGTGAGCGCAGGAGTTTTAGAACAGCCTGAGCAAGTGCAAGACCCTTTCTCTACTGAAAATAGAAAACCTAGCCAGTCATTGTGGTGGCACCTATAGTCCCAGCTACTCAGGAGCCTGAGGCAAGAGAATCGCTTGAGCCCAAGAGTTTGAAATTGTTGTGAGCTACGATGCCATGGTACTCTACCCAGGGCAACAGAGAGAGACTGTCTCATAAAATAATAATAAAAGAATAAAAAATAAAATAAATTGACCTGTCCCACCTACAGTGACTAATCCCTGGCAGATGCTCAGTAAATGCTTGTTGGAATTAAAATTCAGGGTTGTGTAAATCTGGCTGGCACTGCCAGAAAAATTTGAAACTCCTTTCTTTCAAACAGCCGCCAACCGCTTGTCATCAAAGTCAGTGTTAAAGTGTTTGAGCAACTAACTTGTACTCAGGCTGGAATGTCATTATTCTTATCTTAGTGCTTATAACTGCAAATATTATAACCAGTCAGAAACTCTTTAATCCTTTGAAAAGTCGACTACTTAGAGTCTGCTAAAGGGTCAGTTGCATTGGGTAGGTCCAGGCCATGTGAAATCTTCCTTGCATTCCTTTTTATTTATTTCTCAAATGACCTCTCCTTAATTTTGTTAAGTGTCTGTCCTCCTGGAAGTTAACCCAAAGGGCAGCATGGATTAACTAATGTTTTCACTTACATCTATCACAGTCTAAATACCTCACTCAAACTTTTCAACTTTCTTATTTTAGAGCTAAGTTATTTGCAAGCATGACGTCCGCAGGATGTTTATGTATCAGGGATTTATATATCTGGTATCTTAGACTTCTCCCGTCCTTTCCTGTATTTTTGAAAATGTTAACAACATCAAAATTTTACTGCATCTCTATAGGTTATCATGGTTTTACTCAACTAACTTGTGCTCCTTATAATGTGTTGGAATTATAGTTTTGGAGACTAGGAAATGAATGCAGATTTCAGGCCTTTTGTGATCTTAATGATTCTTTGTCTCGGGGTCCCTGAGAAGCAGCCTCAGGGAAGTTCTAGAGGTGTCTATGCAATGTGATGAATCTGGATTACACCTTTCGGAAGTGCAGTTAGGGACACACACACACATCTTTCCAGTCTCTCTGCAGTTGAAAGAAATGTTCAGACCTAGAAGATCAAGAAAATATGAAATAACATGTCCTGGTAACATATATTTTGTTTCACAAGCTGTTGATCTAATGCTAAATGACGCAAGATAAACACATACTTGCACTCAATGTCTGTCTGTTCCAGTACAAACAAGTAACTTGTTGATTATCAGTTTTGCAGTAAGTCATGCCTTTCATTTTCCTCCCTTCCTCGATGAGTTTGGTTTCAAAAACAAACACAAGGATGAATTTCTGGAACCTAAAGACTTTCAGATAAGGATGATGGTTTACACCAGTCACTTGGTCTATAAATGTTGACAGCATCTTTTTACATCCGGTTTTCAGTGCTATTTCCCAGTGATCTAAGTGGGTCCCTCCTGGTAATGAGAGTTTCATGTGCTGATGGAGAATTTGGAAGTGCAGGTGTCCAAGAAAACTCTAAAATCCTGCAAGGAGCTGATGAGATTACCAAGATTAAAGTCAGCCACCCGCCTAACCTTATAACACAGGCTACCCTGGAGACAAAACTGAAGAGAAAGAACAGGCCACCTAGATCCAGCTGGTTGTCAGAAATTGTGTGTAAAATTCTCAGAAGGGATGCCAATCGTTCCTGAGAACAGATGAAATGAACTTCTCTATTTAATATTTGGGCAACTGCAATTTCTCTCTCTTGGAAGATTCCCATTTAGCCAGGAAGTGTATATACTGATTCTTTTTCGAGGATCACTTAGAAAGAGGAGGGGGAAAGTCTTGAAAGAAATGGGTTTTTAAAGAATGACTCTCTAAGTGAAATCGTTTGTCATTAGAATTCACAAATGTTGAGAGAAGGGACAAATGTTATCCAATGACCTATGATTTCTGTGCTCCTCCTGGAAAGAACACTGCTCTGTGTTTTGAAGACACCTGCTCCCTTTGCCATCCAAAGGCAGTCACTGGACAGAGCTGTAAATTCTTTCCATGTTCGGGGGTGGGTGGGGGTTGGGGGGTGGGAGAGAAAATCTATCTATATTAATCTCATGCATTTCACCCTGGGTCACACCATGGGAAAAATGCATCTGTACAGCAACTTTCAAACCATAAGAACACAAGCACAGATGTCACTCTAAAGACATTGGTTTCTTCCATTTCTACCACTACTCCAAGTCCTTAACATAATGGAAGCTGTGACTTGCATTTATCCCCTGGCACCACTCTTTACACTCAGTTGGATACAATTATTTCAACCTCATAGTTGGAGGTGAAAAGAGGCAAAAATTTTCTTGGAGAACACAGCCATGTATGTGGTGGTGGTGGTGTGAGGGTAGGTGGGGTATTCTTGACTAAAAAAACAGAGATAAGGCACATATTTGGAAAGGCTAAAAAAAAAGACATTCCTTTCATACAACTTACAGGTTTTAAATAGCAATAGAAATCTCCTCACATGGCCATTATACTTTGAGATGCAAATCTAAGGACTCAAAACGCGTCACTTTCAATGATTTTCACAAACTGTCAGTTTTTACAAAGAAATGGAAGAGCTGGTTCTTAACCTGTTTGAATTGCTTTTGATAAAAAGATTTAAATTGAGATGAATTCTATATGAGAAACACAAATATTCCAACTCTAAACACTTTACAGAAAGATAAGTAGATAAACAGATGTTCCTATTCAACCTTTCTGGAAGACAGCAATGTTCTTCCACGAAGGGGACTGGACTGTTGCATCACAGAAGTTGATAATCAGAACAGAATTTCAGCAAATCCAGGTTGAAGCCTCCTTTTCCTTGTTGTCCTATTCCCCACAAGACACAAGGAATGTCCAGATGGGAGGTTGTGCAAGACACCTTCCAAGTTTCTCAATAAATGAAAGTCATCTATTTTCTAGTGGTTGATTTTAGGGGAAGTATCATGTTATAGGAACAAAAGCATTGTCTGATTTTTCTTTACACGGTAAATGTTAAATGAATTAATTCTTGCCATTAGTTGATATTGGGAATTTCCAAATAAATAACAGCATCCTTGTAAATACAATATTTGGAAACATAAATTAAAACTAAAGAAATAGCATAATGTATGTGCTATAAAACGTTGCTGATTGGGACTTACAGTGACTTGTGTGGATTTTTTAGGCAATATTTCAATAATCAGGCCAGTGAAATTCTGCATGTTAGGTTTTCAATTTTTTTAAGGAAGATGTTCATTTCTATCCCTAAGTTCTGTGTATCCCCGGAAATTAAAAAAAAAATTTTTTTCCTTTGGTATTTCACATCTCTTTCTCTCTCTCTTTTTTTTTTTTTTTTTTTTGAGACAGAGTCTCACTATGTCGCCCCAGGTAGAGTGCTATGGTATCATAGCTCACAGCAACCTTAAACTCCTGGGCTTAAGCGATCCTCTTGTCTCAGCCTCCCGAGTAGATGGGACTACAGGTGCCCACCTCAGTAGTTGCCAGCTATTTTTTGAGATGGGGTCTTGCTCTGGCTCAGGCTGGTCTCAAACTCCTGAGCTCAGGTGATCCTCCCCCGTCAGCCTCCCAGAGTCCTAGGATTATAGGTGTGATCCATTGCACCCAGCTGAGAGTATTTCATATTTCATATGATTTTCTAACTTTTTCCATTATTGTGAATATTTCCTACTGGAGATTTGATATTTCATTTCTGGATTCTCAAACTCAAGGCTCTGTCAAATTTCTTTCACCCTTAGCCACTTGCCCGTGTGCCTCGCTGGGTCTCTACGCTCTCTTCTGAGGTGGGAGCTCCCCGCATCAGCATTAGCCATCGTAAACAGAAGGAGTCTTAGAAGCAGAAGACCATAGACAACTGTAATCAATTTCTTTATACTGCTAGATTCCTGGGGCTGCATTTTTTCCCCTTCCCTTTTCTGGGGTAGTATGGAGGCCCATAACATTCTCAGAATTGAATGTGATATTTGTCTTCTTAAGGAAGGAAAAAAGAGCGGGTTTTGGCAGGACTTGAAGGTGTGAACCGTCTGTAATGGTGGGTGAGCCCATGCCTAACAGATATTTCCTTCAAAGATTGGAGAGACATGAAAGATGAACCATCTGAACTTCATCTTCGCTGTCTTACTGGGCTGCACTTCCCTGCAAGCTAGCTCAAAGGAAAACAGGCCCCATTAGTGAAGTTTCTGTGTGAAATCCTCAGACAAGCTTCAGGATGAAGTCCACCTAAACAATTGTTTGATCTAAAGAAAAAAAATAAATCTCCTTAATTAAAAAAAATAAAACGCCATGTGCTGCCTCACCTCATTAACAATGGGACTAACTAACCATGGGGCACATACTTATATTTTCATCTTAGGAAAGCTCAAGGCACAAGCTGATAGAGTACATTTATTTTTTAATTTTTATTTTGTTTTACTTCTTTATATTTATTTATTTGTTTTGAGACAGAGTCTCACTCTGTCACCCTGGGTAGAGTGCCGTGGCATCATCACAGCTCACAGCAACCTCAAACTCTTGGGCTCAAGAGATCCTCTTGCCTCAGCCTTCTGAGTAACTGGGACTACAGGTGTCTGCTACAACACCTGACTAGTTTTTCTATTTTTTGTAGAGATAGGGTCTAGCTCTTGTTCAGTCTGGTATCCAGCTCCTGACTCCTGATCCTCCTGCCTTGGCCTACCGGAGTGCTACGATTACAGGCATGAGCCACTGTACCCAGTCAGAGTAAATGTATTTTTAAAATAATCACAGAACTATAAACACTTGAAGGAACCTAAAAAGCTTATTTATAAATAATATAATAAAAATATTTATTTATAGATATTCATTTATTTATAGATATAAATAAGGGGGCTTATTTATGTATTTGTTAAATCCCTAAAATATGTAATTAGATGTTTGAAGCATTAGAATTATAAGAAAAATAAAACTTTGGTAGAATTAAGACATCATTCTTTTCCAGGGAGACCATTAAAAGAAAGCCATAGGTCAGGCCTGGTGGCTCACACCTGTAATCCTAGCACTCTGGAAGGCTGAGGCAGGAAGATCACCTGAGCTCAGTAGTTCCAGATCAGCCTGAGTCAGTGAGAAACCCTGTCTCCAAATATTATGGGGCTTTTTTGGAGGGTGTCTGTAGTCTCAGCTACTGGGGGGCTGAGGCAAGCAGATTGCTTAAGCCCAAGAGTTTGAGGTTGCTGTGAGCAATGATGTCACGGCACTCTACCCATGGTGACAAAGTGAGTCTCTGTCTCAAAAAAAAAAAACAAACCCTAAATGCATTTTTAACCCCTGGAGGCAAAGAAAACTGGGGGGAAAATGCCTATGTCCTTTGCCCAAGTGCGTATGTAATTATCCTAAATCATAACATGTGCAATTAGGCTGAAATGCTTACTCTGTTCCATCGTTAGAAATATAAAAGCGTAATGCATTTTATTGCTATTGAGATTTATAGAGCATTTTTAAATTTAATCTACTTTCTTCTCTTTATTTGAACTAGAATTGAATGAGATTAGATGGCTGAGGAAGGGGAAGAGAGAGGTGGATAAAAGAAGTAAGTGTGGGTATGTGCGTGTGTGTGTGTGTGTGTTGGTGGGTGGGTGCGTGTGTGTACGCAGGGTTCTGATGGTCAGCATCCAAAATTGCTATTCTGATGTGGATCAAAATTGCCATTTTGATGCGGTGCTTTCAAATGGTACATTCAATGAAAACTATAGGAGGGCACAGAATCCCCACCCATACTTTGGAATTTCCAAGCTGTACCTCTCTCTCTCTCACCCTCACAGAAGATTGCTGGGATACACTCTGGGTGATGCCAGTTCTGAAGAATACACACATTTTTCCTTTTTTAAAGTTTTTTGCTCTTATTTAAAGGCTAGGAGTTGATGTGTTACATTACACGCTGCATAAACGAATCCAGCGCTCCCAAATGTGAACATTAATGTACTCTGTAAAAGGTACAATTATGACCGCCAGGACAGAAATCAACAAACCCCACCAAAGGAATTTCTTAAAACTGCTATCATAAAAATCTGTGCATGTTATGGATTTCATTAACATGTTCCCCAAGGATTCCCAATTGTATAATAACAGAAGTTCTTTAAATTGTAAATACCACAGATAGGAACAGACTTTCACCCAAAACAGATGTGAAACTATCCACCTTGCTTTCTCATTGGTCCATGGATATGAAACTGGCTGGTAATGGATAGCTCTTAATGTGTTGTTGTTTGGGTTACAGAAATGGAAACTTAATATTATTTTTCCCATGAAAAGATAAGTTAATAAACAATAGATAGATCTTCAACCACAGTTCCTCACTCTTGATTACATTTGAAGTTCAAAAAAAGAAAGCAACAAATCTCTGATTTACATACTGCATAAAATCTCAAACAGGTAGGCAACGGTCGGTGACATAACATTCATATCTGAAGGAGTTAATTTCAGTCTTAGTTTTCCCTACATCTTGTCAAAGATAACTTGTAGTTTTATCCCGTTTCTTTTTCCTAATCCCATTCTAACCTGTGCATTTTTGAGACCGCCATTATGCAGTCTTCTAAACTAACATCTGTATTTATTTAGTTAAAAACGGTTCACTTTTAAAGGCTAAAAATAGTGAGCTTTGAGATAAATAAACACAGTGGTTTACGATGCTATTTTCCTGCATAAGGTAAACAAACACATCTGTATTTTTAGAAAACAAAAGAACTGTAGTTCTGTTCAAATAATGCCTACAAGTGGTTGAAAAGTGACAAAACCCAGCCAGGCAACAGGTTACTTTTTCTTTCAAGAGACTGTCCAGTCTGATTCTTTCAAAAAATGACTTGTTAGAATTTGAGCATCTTCTCTATCAGTGGTTTTCAACGGGGGGTGACTTTTCCCCAATTCTAGAGACATTTGGGGTTGACATGACCTGTGTGTATGTGTGTGTGTGTGTGTGTGCACTACTGACTGCTAGTGGGTAGAGACCACGGATGCTATTTCACATCCTCTGATGCACAGTCCCTAAAACTTGTTATCCAATCCAAAGTGTCAGTATTATCCAGACCAAGAAACCTGCGCTAAGACAGAGTCCAATCATTTAAGTTAAAGCATCTGCAGTGGTGGTTAAATTTAATAGACATCATTTTACCAATCACCAGCCAGTGGGATAGACAGAAATTTAAACTTGCTTGCTTGGTTTTCTGGTCCCTGAAAAGGGACCCAAATCCCTTTTCACATTTGTTGCAATAGAGTGGGAGTAAGATCGGGATGCTAAGATTCTAGTCCAGGATCTGTCCTTAAATTGCTATGTGGTCTTGCAAATCACTTAACCTCTGAACCTATGCAAGATGAGGGATTGAGACAGAACGGTGCTTGCATTCCTTTCAGTCTTAAAGTTGAGCTATCCCAGAAAGAAAAAAACAAATTCTTCTGTAGAATAGAACTGTAAATGTTGGATCAAATTGACACTGGCATCAAATAATAAAGGAACCAAAATTGTTACGTACAATGGAACATTCATGCTACGCAGCTCATTTATTGTTATTTATTTACTTATTTTTTTTTTCTGCCGAGGCTGGGTTTGAACCCACCACCTCCAGTATATGGGGCCAGCGCCCTACTCCTTGAGCCACAGGAGCTGCCCCAGCTCATTTATTTTTAATTGTAATTCTATTTAAATGAAGTTGCTTCTTTCAGTATTGTCTTTCTAGGAACGCTTCATCAGAAAAATCTAAGCAGCTTCTTCAAATGTCATCCATTCTCTTGATGGTATGGGGACATGAAATACTAATTAGCAAAGCCCTTTGACTAATTTCTTAAACTGAATTAAGTAGGTCCACTTGAGCCAAACGGTTAAAATCATCTTGATAATTTCTACAAGATAAAGCAATCACTTAAAAATATCCAAATAATGGTCTTTTGTGTGTGTGTATCTGTTTTCCCCCAAATCATACAGTCCTTAAAAAAATAAATAACAAAAATAACTTCATGGTTTCATTCATCCCTTTATATTTCCTGTAAATAACTTCCTGTAATGTGAGAAGCCAAAGTCCCCAAGACAGCATGAGGAGAAGTTCCCCAGGGGACAGGAATACACGTATATACTTCCTAGGCAGAAACCCTGTCATCAGTAGGAGACCCGTGACCTTAAGGATGGGACGTAAAGCATTTGTTTTATAGAGGAAGGGGAATCTGCGGAATAGCTCACCTTGGGGGAATTTTTTAAAGCAAATTGTCTCCCTTTTAGATGAATGTTTTGGCTAACACAGCCTGTTAATATTAGTTGCAATAAACACACACACACGCGCTCAGCACACCTGGGGAATACACATTCAATTGAACAGCTGTATTTTCCCTAATTTTGCCAACACTGTATTTCACATGTATCATTCCACATTTGGGTAACTCGTAAGCTATTTTTGTCAGTTTTCTAGTTAAAGATTTATTAAGTATCATTTTATTGTAAGTTCTGCAATTTACTAATGATCTGCATGAGTTAATACACTCCCTAAAGTGTCTGGCTTATAAACATAAAGCGTTTACAGTCAGTACAAACCTGGCTTTATGTACATTCTGGATTAGTCGATTTAGCAGCTGGAACTGATTTTGAATACAGCATTACAGATTATAAACCTGCTAGAAACGGACGATTTTAGGAAAAATCAAAAATTATTTCTTAGGAGATACCTATTCTACACGTAACACATGAATATCAGAGAATAAAAGATTTGTCCAGAAAGTTTAGGAGGAAAGAAGATTATATATAAAACTTGCTAAAATTAATGAAATTCTAAAGCTTTAAGATCAACAACTTTGGAGTCCACTTTTCAATTTCTGGGAGATTCTAACTTACTTTAAAGATAAGAACAAGGGTTTCAAGCAACACATTCTTCTGACTGAAGGCAAACACTCACTTCTGCTACCTAAAATTTGATAAAAATGTATAATAATACCGCTTGTTAGAGGAAATATGCCCAAGGACTCCTGAGTTATTTCACTCCATTTGGTGCTTAAAGAGGGTGAGCTGGCCCCTTCTTAGCTCCTAAAGTCAGGTCTTTGCCTTTAAACATTTTTTGTCTCTAACCTCAGTAAGTTCAAGTATTAGATCATGACAGGGCCACTTTGGAAGTTGCTGGTAGCAACAACCCAGAGTTGGGGTTGGGATACTGGGAGAGCCAAGGCAATGCAGGTAGTAAATCCTCGAGGATTAAACCAAGGCCCCCAGGGGATGAGCATCAAGAGCCTTACTATCTGAGGGAGAGTCTCCTATGTGCCCTTCAGGCCTGATGACCCTGCTGGGCCTTGCCATCTCTCTGAATAGTTGGCATGAGAGTATCTGTCCAGAGTAACTCAACTACAAGAACGTGACATGAAACTCACAATAGAACGGCCAAAGGTGTATGCAAACCTCAGCTGCACCCTGGCTGTGTGTCAGTCCAAACACAAGTGGTAACTGAGCCACTGGTCACTGCCTGGACTTCTCATTCAGGGCCTACCGCCTTGCTCCCCAAGTCTGGGAGAGGAAGTCTACTTGAATGGTGTGAAGACTGAGATTTCCCACAGTTACAGTTTTTTCCCAAGTTGGACCTTGGCAAACCATTTACCAAGTTGGACCTTGGGCAAACCATTTAACCTCTCTGGGCCTCATTTTTATCAAATGAAGACGGGGACAAAAAAATCTCTGGTCTACCTACTTTACCTTTTAAGGTTAAAATAGGATGTGTATGAAAAGGTGTTTTCATAAAGGGAGAGTACTCTGAAAACAGAAGATTTTGTTTTTAGAACATATCTCTCCATTATGTTTAAAATCCATCAAGCAACCTGAAACCTACTTAGACTGTACCAGTTTTACATGCTGAACCTATCAGGAGGGCATTTCCTAGTTTTTTTTTTTTTTTTTTTTTTTTTTTTTTATACAGGTTCAAACTTTGTTGCCCAGCCTGAAGTACAGTGGCACGATCATAGCTTACTGCAACTTCAGACTTCTGGTCTCAAGCCATCCTTCTGCCTCAGCCTCCCAAGTAGCTGGGACTACAAATGCATGCCATGATGCCCAGCTAGTTTAAAAAATATATTTTTGTAGAGATGGGGTCTTTCTATGTTGCCCAACTAATCTGAACCTCCTGGCCTCAAGTGATCCTCCAGCCTCAGCCTCCCAAAGTGCTGGGAATACGGGCATGAGCCACTGTGTTGGGTGGGGCATTTACTTTTTAACACTATTGTTATGAGGGAATAAACCCTAATGTGTGTGTTGTTGTGAGTGTGTTTGAAGTCAGTTCAGCCCACCTCTCAAAGGGCCTTTGCTACTGGTGTCTGTTTTCAAAGTTCCTTAAGGGAGAAAATGGGGAAGATGTTAATATTATTTGAGAAAAACAGATAGGACAAAAGGAAAACATGGAAACAAGCTTCTTCAGGTTACCTCTAGCTCCTCTTTTCTGGAACATTCCTTCTCTCCTAGAAGAACATGGTATGGAGAGGGAAGGAGTCTTTGCCTCAGAGGTTTGCTCCTGTATTCTCACTGTCACAGATGGTCTTCTGGGAGGTTTCCCTCCTCTGTGTGACTAATACAATAGGGCTGATTTACCAAACCAAACAGGATGTGGTTCAGAAACCAACTGCTTTCTGCTCCTCTGGCTTATATAAGTGAAGGCATAAATAATCTAGTGTCACGATTGTTTCCACAACAGACAAGGCCTCAAATTTGGAGGAGAGTAGTCTGGTGCAGTGGTGCACACCTGTGATCTTTGCACTCTGGGAGGCTGTAGTGGGAAGATCTCTTGAGCTTAGGAATTCAAGATCAGCTTGAACAAGAGCAAGACCCTATCTCTACAAAAATAGAAGAAACTAGCTGACCATTGTGGTAGTCAGGAGGCTGAGACAGGAGGAGTGCTTGAACCCAGGAGTTTGAGGTTGCTGTGAGCTAGGCTGACTGAGGCCATGGTGCCCTAGCTTAGGGCAACAGAGTGAGATTCTGTATCAAAAAAAAAAAAAAAAAAAAAAAAAAGGAGGAGAAGAATAGAGTTTCAGCCCAAGATAGTTTGTCAAATAAGTCTATTTCTAAAGTCACTGGGTAGATGCGGCAGGGCAGGGAGGGGAGGCTTAGTAATCAATTAGTCTCTGGTGCCATTTTTATTTCTTCTATCTGCAAAGTTCATATCACACCCAGGCATTGTGTCTCTTGCTTTTCTTTTCTTTTCATTTTCTTTCCTTTTTTTTTTTTTTTTTTCTTTTTTGGTCTCCTGGCATTTTAATCAGAGAAAAGTCACAGTTGTTTTGAGGAAAGCCACTCCCAAGAGCTTTAATTAAAGCTGGAAGGATAAATCTGTTTACAGTGTGGTGAACACTATCATTAATAAAACACTGAAATAATTAATGGATTACGTTCTGCTTTGTGTGTGAATGGCTCCTTTTTCTGAGAACACGTCTCCTGAGCAGGCATCATGGGCTACACACTTAGTTTGCAGAGATGAAAGGTGAGGATTGAGACTGCATTTCTTTGAGATTCATAGTATCATAGACTTGGAGAACTTGAACGGAGTGAAAGCTACATTATCTTTATTTTATAGGAGAGGAAACTCAGTTTCAATGGATTTAATGGCTTGGAGCTCTAACGATGTGCTTGAAAAGTCAGAATTTTTATCGAATCTCTTATACACTGAGTCTTTACCTTGAATCTTTGATTGTTTAACTAGAAACAAATTAAAAAGAAGATGATGTTCATAATAAGGAAAGGAGGTCTAGGATGCAGAATACAGAATGGAATTCTCTGGGGAAAGAAAGGGGGGGGGATTTTATAGTGTGATTAACTCTGCCATTGACAATTAAAGAGTTATTTTAGCCGCTCAGGATATGAAATGGCCTTTTGAGCAGGATATAGCTGTGTGCAAATCTTCAGGTTGGGACTTCCCTTCCTGATCCTTCTCACCAAAGGGTTCCTTGACTTGTTTTTAAGCTTCGTGGCAGACAGCACATCTCACAGGAAGCCCTGATGTGGACCTTCCTAGCCCCCTTAATGATGCATTGTTTTTTCATGTCACTCAGTAATTTCCTAGAAAAAACAATGGGAACCCAAGACTGTTCCTGTCTTGAAGGAGAGTCAGCTTCCAATATTGCCTTATTAATTTAACACACGCAAGTGTTTATTCTTGTTGTTGCCACAGCAACTTGTTTTGTGGGGCATATTTCAGGCAAAATGCGAAAAAGCTGAAAAAGCAAACAAATGTCATCTGCATCCTTAGGTGCACGTAAATAAGAACGTTCATGCGCCCAGGGTCCTGTGATTACAGGTGGTGCCTCTTGCCCTCAGTCTAAATGACGCTGTACTTGTTGCTTAATTTATAAAACATCTATCCAATGCAAACAACAAGCCAACCACTTCCAAGGAGTTTCTGCAAAGCTGGGAACACATGAAATTATTCATAATTAGGTGATCGGCGGGTGATAACAGCTCCTACCATGTCCACAGACACAACACGCATGCAGATGAGCCTGCTGAGCTCCGAAGGGAAAATAAAAATGATAATTTTACCTCAAGGTGAACCTGAGAGCTAAATTTTTGTGACATTCACCTTTCAGAGGGAACCAGGACTAAGGGCCTTGCATTCTAGGTTTAATGACAACAAGCACCCAACCCATCTCTGAGCAAGCCCTCTCAGCCAGCCAGGAAAAGTCTGCAGGGAGGAGACTGATGCTTTGTAAAATAACACTTGAATGTATAGGAATGGTGATGAATGAGAAAAACCCTGTGACACTGTGGTGAAAAGCAGCAGGGCTGGGGTCTGGTAGACCTTGTTTTCAAGTCCAGTAGATATTGTGGCCTTGAACATTTACAAACCTCTCTGAACTCTGGTGTCATTTTTTTTCTCTCTCTCTCTCTTTTTTTTATTTTTTATTTTTTGGAGATAAGGTCTCTTTCTGTTCCCTGGGTTAGAGTAATATGGCATCATCATAGCTCTGGGGGTGGGGGTGAGGGGCAGCCTCAAACTCCTGGGCTCAAGTGATCCTCCTGCCTCAGCCTCCCCAGTAGCTGGGACTCCAGGCACTACCATGCCTGGCTCACTTTCCTTCCTTCCTTCCTCCCTCCCTTGCTCTCTCTCTCCCTCCCTTTGTTCCTTCCCTTTCCTCTCTTTCCCCCTCTTTCCATCTCTCTTTCTCTCTACCCCCCTTCTCTCCTTCTCCTTCTCCCTCCCTCCTTCTCTCTCTCTGTTCCTTTCTTTTCTTTTCTTTTTTTTTGTAGAGACAGGCTCTTTCTCTTGCTCAGGCTGGTCTCCAGCTGGCCTCAAGCAATCCTCCCGCCTTGCCTCCCAAAGTGCTGGGATTCCAGGCCTAACACACCACACCCAGCATTGTCATCATTTAAAAAATGCAGATAATTATACTTCCTTCTCAGAACTGCTTTGAGGATTAAATAAAAAATAAGCCAAGTTGGACCACATAGAAAGCATTCCATAAATGGTGAGGGTTTTGAGAATGGCACATTCATTCTTCTTGCTGTTCACCAAATATTTCTAACTTCCCTTCCTTCAGCAGAAGGTAAATTCTGTTGCCCCTTGGAAGTTAAGTGTGGCTGTGTGGTGTGCTGTGGCAGTGAGATGTGGTGGAAGTGTGCTCTGCCAGGGAGAGACGGCATGATTTGCCAAATTCTTTCTCCCTCTGTCTCAGCCCCACCTTCTGGGTGAGATTTGGAGCAGAGCACGGACGATACAGAAGTTCTTGTTTTGGGGGTTGGGGTTACCTTGCTTCTCCTGACCACCCTCATTCTCTTATAGAAAGAGATGATTAGAGATTTTTTTTTTCTTCTGGGACAATCTCAGATTGTGCCTACCTGTAAAGAAAGATGTAAACGCTGTCCTGTGGATAAATATTTTGAGAGAGCCCGTTCAGGTTCCATGTTTCTCCTGACAAAGAATTGCCTTACACACAGGAGTCACTACAATTGCAATTTCAGAACTCTTGGGAGATCACCATCCATCCCTGCATGACCAAGCTCTTCACATTACCGAGAACAGGACTATATTACTATGCAAACATGCTTAGGGCTGCAAAACATAAGCTTTCCTCCAGAGGCATATCTGTCAATCATATCAACCCGTTTGTTGGTTTGAGGATGTGGGAAAACAAGTTACCAAGAGCTATTTCTGACACAGGCAAATTCATTTGGTCTCTGACTTAATCTAGAGCTGGATTCAGCAATCTCAAGGTAAAAGTCTCATCTTTTCTCACCCTCTCCACATTTCTCTGTGTTATCATTTAGAGGTTAGCGTGAGTTCAGTCTCCAGTAATAGGTTATTCCACTTGAAGTGTATGTTAAACTAATATTGACCTTTCCAAAGTAAAACAAAATCTGGTATTTGTGCTCAAAAGACTGAAACAGCAATAGATGTGGAAAGTAGAGAATTAATCATCTTGGTGGGGTTTTTCTTCTTTTTTTCCTTGCTTAGAAACTCTCTCTGGGAATTATTCATTTTCATATATCTAGCAATGAATGCAAGATAACCTCTGCATATTCTCCTGAAAAGGAAGGCTGGATCCCTCTGCAAATAATCTTCTGTATAATTTGCCCACAGTTTAACCCATAGATCCAGATGTGGACGTTTATTTAACAATGGGTTGAACACTCATGAACGTGTGAGTATCAGGCGTTGGGTGGGATATGCCAATATCAAGCCTGGTGATTGGGAGTGGTGCTGAGATGAGAAGGGCGCAGATTACGTTGCTGGAAACACGGGGACAGTTCAGGGTTGGGGCAGTTAAGGAGGGACCTGTAGGGTATGTATGTTATGGCAGGGGAGGAAATATCAAAGCCAAGCGAAGAAAGCAGAAGCAGGCCCGTGAACAAGAACACAGGTATATACATTTCGTACATAACATGAACACACAGTCAACTGAGACCAGCACTGCAGCTAAACTCCTTCTAGAGCGTGTGCTATATTGTCCTTGATGGAAAAATATATCCTGACCCTTCCTTCTCTTCTCCGAACAAACAGAAGACCCTATACTTGGAAATAATATCTCATGCACGTCTATAAACAGGATTCACATCAAGGAAATTAAAAAAAAAATGTCAAAGTAGGAAGCATATCCACAGAAAATGTGTAGTAGTTGGGAAACATCAGATCCTTGAGTTGTTATCAAAGTGAGCCATCTGTACCCAAATTCTGTAATTGAGTAGTATCTAAGTATCTAAGTAGTATCTGAGAAGATAAATAGTTTTTCAGGAATGTCACCTAGACCTGCTTTTCTCTGATCATGTTGTGATTGATCATTCAGTGGTGATTACATCTGATGCCTATTATCCTCTCTTCTCATTTGAGGGCATTTGGCAGAGTACGACTTTTTTTGGTGGTGGTGTTGTTTATCCTCCTTTCTAGATAACCAAATCTTCCTCAGCCCTAGATACGCCAGGCGTCAGGCTGCATACCTGGATCCACTCTCGGTGGGAATCCTCCCCAGGAGTCCACCCATTCTCAAGGTAGTTCAGGCGGGAGCGCTCTGCTGACCAGTTGGTGCTGTACTGGGAAGAAGCTGTGATTTGATCAGAGTGAATCTCTCCTGATTCCATGCCCAGAGCTTCCATACATTTGAAATCTGAAAAGAAATACAGAGCCCTCAAATCAATCAAAACATAACAGACCTAAGATGCATCTTTTCTTTTTAATCTGCCAGACTAAAAAGAATTCCTTTACTCAATATCTCACAAAAGTTGGCAGCAAGGGACCTATTGGAATGTAGCACTGATACTTGCATTTTCACAGCATCGTTTGAAAATAAGGCCAGGAAGATCATAATGGGATTAATAATTTTCTCAAGTGGACCTAGGTTGACAAAAATACTATTTGAAATGTACTAGGAAATGATGGGTATTCTGATTTACTTTCGAAGTTGTATGTGTTTAGAAATGAGGGTGCCAAAAAAATGTATAAACATTTTAGGTATTACAGTTTTAACTGCATTAAAAATTATAATACTCAAGTCACACTTGTCTTTTACAATTACAAGGGATACAAGATATAATGCACAAGATAATAAACTTTGTCGGTACAATAAAGTGTGTGTCCATTTTTAGGCACCCTCTGTGCATGTGTGTGTATACTTATCATATGGGTGTACATCAACAGTTGTATTTAAATAAAATTTTAGTTTTAAATTATTTCCTCCAACATCTAATAAAACTGAGAAAGACTCTACATGTATTTACAATTCATACTCAACAGTCAGAACTTAATTTTTTTTTTTTTTTTTTTTAGGCAGAGTCTCACTTTGTTGCCCTTCATAGAGTGCCATGGCATCATAGCTCACAGCAACTTCAAACTCTTGGGCTCAAGCGATCTTCTTGCCTCAGTTTTTCATTTTTAGTAGAGATGCAGGGTCTTACTCTTGCTCAGGCTGGTCTCGAACTTGTGAAGTCAAGCCATCACCCGCCTCGGGTTCCCAGAGTGCTTGGCTTATAGGCATGAGCCACCATGCCTGGCCAGATCTTCACTTTCCTTCAGATTCTTTGTAATTGGCAAATAGACACCTCTTCTTGACTGCCTTTTTTCTCATGCTCTCTGCTAGTGGCGAAACCAACATAACTAATATAATTCATTTATTTTATTAAAACACAAAAGCATCTATCCAGGGTAAGCTGAAGTATCTTATGGACCTAAAGAACACTCTGTTTTTACAGCATAAAATAAAAATGAACTCAGCAATAACCATGAGTCATCAAAACCCGAATTCCATTAGGCCTGGCATACTCAGTTTGATGGCATCAGGAAAAAAGGGTAATTAACTTTAGGAAAATGTTAATCTAAAGCACAAGAGTGAATAACAGCTTTAGAGATGGAATGGAAGATTCTCGCCTCTCTGGACAAATCTCAACTAACTAAAATTTTCATCTTTTTTAAATCTACTATTGAAACAGATTTAGGGCATAAAAGATTGTCTTTAGACTGGTTGCATACTTTTAACCTTAGGTTTGTTAGTTGTAATACACAAATTACTTACAGCCCTCTTCCAAATACATACATGAAGGAGTCAAATAAATGAAGAACAAATAAGCTTTTGAGATTCCCTTGGCCTCCTTATTTTCCAGTTGAGATAAGGCAGACACACCTCCCAACACTCCTTTTCTTCACCCCCTTTGCCACTTTATAGCCTGGAATCTAGAACTGATGAAACCCACAGACAACTTACTCTTTGTTTTTTGGTTTTTCTCCCCCCACCCCCCCTTGGGCCTTTAAAAGAGTTGGAGACCATATAAACTTTGAGCAAGGATTGAGTTTAAGTTGGGTATTTTAATAGGACACAAAAAACAGAATGGGTCTTCCACAAGCACACCTCTGTGCATCCTGTGTGACTGCTCTGTCGGGGAACTATTGTAGATTCGTTCTATTATGTGAACCCTGTTCTTTTAGGATTCTCGGCCTGTTATGCACGTGAGGGTGTCAGGTGAGTGGGCTGGTTACATTTCATTGTGTCAAGTCACTGCTTTCCCAGTTTCCACTTTCCCCCACAATCTCAGAGGCTCCCAAGGAGTCTTCTCATCTACAATTTTATGAGGAAAGCATGGCAAATAGTACTTCCTGTTGCTATTCATAAAAAAGCATTGAAAAGGGAAAAAACAAACACGTGGCACCCCAATTCACACAATGATTCTTTCTTGCGTGTTTCATGTGGCAGCAGGTGTGTGAGGAGTATTTACCACGGGGCTTTGCAAGATGAAGAAACACTGACCTTTGGAGACACCGCTCTGCAGGATGCTGTAGTTTGCTGAGAAACCCTCTTTTGCTATCGCACTGTCGGTATAAAAAACCATGGAGAGAATGCCCGATGAGGAACGGATGCGACCTGGCGTTTTCTGTCCGCAGTAACGCCCAATGTGGGGGCCAACTGGAAAGGGAGACATACAGAGAAATGTCAAAAATCTCTTTTCTTCTACAGCAGATGGGAGAATTACCATTTATAAACATAGGTCCCAGCGGAACCCAGAAGTGTTTTCTAACCCAAAGCAAGTCTTCCCTAGTTAATTGGTTTGCAGAAAACATATTGGATTGGGTTTGCAGAGAAGATTTCAAAGTGTGCTCAGAAGGGCAGTTACAGGCATAACCACATTCCCCAGTGGGCAGAATTGTTTTCAGGAACAGAATCAAAATGTTTACTTCAATTGCGAAGAGTGAGATTTGGGCTGTCTAAGTGGCACCTTGGCGTCATCTCCAGGGCTGTGCTGCGTTTGCAACCCAGCGCTGAAGGACTCTGGCTGGGCTGTGGTCACGGAGTTCTCTTGGAGTTACCTGTCCTGGATTCTCCTGCCCCAGGGAGAGATTATGGAGATGGTTGACGCTCTGGGAACCAGAGCAACATCATGGGCCAGACCCAGGTCTTGGAGACCTCTATTTCTTTCCTCATTTAGCCCTGGATTCTTATTCTGACAAACATCACAGACTAGAACAGAGGACAATGGACCGTGTCCTACTCCAGGCTTTATCTAAAGACTAATTAATAACTGTAATAATTTTAAAAGCTAGAGACCACCAATGCCAATATTTGATACATAACAGCAAGTTATAAAATAAAATGCAAATGCATTTTTCTTTTCTTTCTTTTTTTTTTTTTTTAGAGACACTTTGAGAGCTCACTTTGTCGTCCTCGGTAGAGTGATGTGGCGTCACAGCTCAAAGCAACCTCCAACTCCCGGGCTTAGGTGATTCTCTGGTCTCAGCCTCCCGAGTAGCTGGGACAACAGGCACCTACCACAACGATGGCTATTTTATTTTGTTTGCAGTTTGGCCGGGGGCCAGGTTTGAACCCACTACCCTCAGTATATGGGGCTGGCACCCTGCCCACTGAGCCAGAGGTGCCGCCCTGCAAATGCATTTTTTTGACTTGCATTCCAGTTTTTTTTTCTCCCAAACCTGAGAGGTAGTCCTCCTGCACTTGTCCCCAGTGGTCAAGAGATGGCCCAAAGCAGCCATCTGGTTGTCCACACCAGGAAAACAGTGTGTCTGGGGCAATACATGACTGGGAATATGGACAGATTTAAGTTCAAGTCAAATTGCTATTTGGCTAACCTAGCCACACCTTTGTTGAAGCACTCTCCACAAACCCAGACAATGAGTAATTGTAGGTTGCCTTGTGAATGGGGCAGAAGCCCCCTGGACTTGGAGAATCTTTCCATTTCCCTGTCCAGATTAGCAGCAAGCCAAGACAGAGAAAAAAAAAAATCTCTTTTTCTCTAGGTTTTTTTTCATTGCACATATGGTAAAAATAGAACAGATGGTTTGGGCTTAGAAGGACAATCTGGTGTGGACTGTTTTCCCCTCCAAGAAATCCATGGTTCTGTGCATTTCAACTAAGAATTATTGCTTTGTTTAAGGAAGCACAGTAGGTGGACTTTCCCTGGAGGGAGGGGCCTTCACTAGGGATGTGGTGTTCCAAGCCCTGGGTGCACAACTTGGATGCAGAAGGCCACGGATGAGGCTGGAGGAACCTTCAAGTGTGATTGCCAAAGCAAACTGCACAACCAGGCTTCATAGAGCCCCAAGTACCAGCCCAGTGCCTAGTAGGCTGCAAATCTTCCCACTCTGCTTTTCAGGGTGTGCAACTCCTTGCCTAACAGGTTTTCAGCTGCGGCCAATCCTCCAAAAAACAACAAACAAACAAACAAAAAATCCCAGACTGAAAAAGAAAAACAAAAATCCCAGATCCAACTAAACCAAACCCAAGTGGTTCCTGTATTTGAACCATATGCAAAATGGGTTACTCTGATAACTTCTCCATGCGTTCAAAGGAATTGATTTGACTGAATTCAAAGAATTTTTCTCTCTACCATAAACCCCCACCCAGAACCAAGCATTCTGCCTTCTGTAGAGAATAAGGAGGGTGGCCCAGTGGTGGGGATTGATCCAGACGATCACCAGCCTCCACACCATCATGGTTTTGCAGGATGGGAAGCACATTTTGTTATATGAGGCTTCCTGGTTGGTGGAAGCAAGTGTTTGAGAAGATGAAACTCTGGCTGGTTTTGGTTGCTCTTCAGCTTAAATCTGGCCTCAAAGTCTTCTATAAGCCCCAAAGTCTTCTGGTTCTTTGCCATATTTTCTTCATTCTGGAAGTGGCCCTACCGGCAATTTTTTTCATCTCTGTGGAGCTCAAAGTTACCTATAACATATGCATGAAAATATCGTACTAGACCCCATCCATTTCGGTCTTCCCTTTCCTCAAAAAAGAATCTCATTTCTGGTCTGCAGTTTTAAATGCCAGGCTTAGAGTCCATTCACTCTTCATCACTTTACCCCCATCCTTTGAGTTCCATTAGTGCGGCTTCACCATCTTTTTCTTTAGTTTGTAAGCAAACTTTTGCATCCCTAATCCTGGGGGTCGCTCTCTCATCACCACAAGCAATGACCTTTCCAAGAATGGAAGCTCACAAGGAAAGCTGTGGTTTCCCCCAACCCTAGAAGATCTGGTGGCATGCCCCCCCGCCACTATCCCTCAATTCCTTCAGGGAGGGTGAAAGGGGAGACTCTTTGAAAGAGCAAACAGAAGAGAACTTGTCTAATGCAGACTCATAATTTAGAGTCTCCATGACTCACTGGTTTATAATGTTGAAGACATGCTGGGTAAATCTGCTTTCTGTCTGTCTTTCAAAGCATTGCCCCCAGACAGCAGCAGGCAACTCTTTTTAGGAGCCCTTAAGACATGACAGTGAAAGGCTTTTTCGATGCTAATACAAAGAAGTATTGAATTTTCCTGAATAGCACCGAGGCCTTAGCCTGGCAAGCTAATGCAATATTGATCTGCGTGAGAATGGATGGAGCATTCTTACCCATCTCCTGTGTGTGTTCATTTGTGTATTTTACATGAACACAGCTATTGGGTCTCTTCTTTCTCTTATTGTGCACCCAAAGACCAAAGAGATGAGTGGAAGTGTCACAAAAAGAGAAGTGTGATTCCAAAGTGGAATTATTGAAGAATTTAAGCAAACGCTGTACTCTAAGATAGAGAACTATATACGTAATCGTACCTTGTCAGGTGTGAAGATAACAGAGTATTTGTGTTTAGAAGACAGACCTGCAACGGGGAATAGGGATACCACATTCTTTGTATTTTCCCATTCATCTCTCCAATAATTACAACAGAATCAGAAGATTCGGCTGTCTACCACCTTTTTATATGGAAAAAATGAAATTGATGATCAACTATAAAGAGGTATCATTTAAATGAGGTATTCTGAATAATAAACAAAAAAGGGACTTCATTTCAAAGGTTGAAAAGTAGGCCATCTCTACTTTCATTAAATGAAAAAAAAAAATTTGACCAGGCACAGTGGCTCACGCCTGTAACCCCAGCACTTTGGGAGGCTGAGGCAGGTGGATGTCCTAAGCTCAGGAGTTCGGGAGCAGCCTGAGCAAGAGCAAGACCCCATCTCTGTTAAAAATAGAAAAACTAGCCGGGTGTTGTGGTGGGTACCTGTAGTCCTGGCTACTCAGTGGGCTGAGGTAAGAGGATCACTTTAGTCCAGGAGTTTAGGGTTGCTGTGAGCTATGATGCCATAGCATTCTACCCAGGGCAACAGAATGAGCTTCTGTCTCCAAAAAGATAAATAAAATAGAATAAAGTAAGTAAATAAATAAATAAATAATAAAAATAAAAACTTATTGGTGGGGAATATGTGGAACACTAAAAACAAACTTTACAACTGTTTCCAAGAAAAAAAAAAAAAAAGGCACATTTACATCTATCCCTGTGGTTATAGGAGGTTAATTTCAGTGTAAAAGTAAGTAAAAGCAAACAGATTTAAATCTACCTTTTAGGAAATTTATTTCTGGAAATCATGATTATTTTTGGAAGGTGCTGAAGTGTCGGCCCCTTTGGCTAGCTGAGACACAGCACCGACTTTATGGGCACCCTGCACGGGAGTCATGTGAGCTAAGCTGTCACATCTGGTGTCACCATTCAACACAAGTACCAGCCAGGGCAGCAGTGCTTGGCTCTGGGTCTCAAAGTATGTGCAAACCTCCACCAGTTCCTTCACGGTTGATACTTGTGAGGAAAACTCTAAGAGCTTCCAAATGAGTGATGGATGGAGATGTGTATTCACAATATGCATGCTTTGAATTTGGAGTAAACTGCTTTGCTTCAAAGTCAATTTGAATCAATGGGTAGTTTCAATTACTCAGTCATTTAATTCAATGTTTATGATAAAATGCAACATAAAATCACTTGATGGGTAAAAGCCTTCAGCGCCTTCTGGTTGTTGTTTTTGGAAAAGATATCAAAGACTAAAAGCAATTTCCTTGGCAGAGGCACTGTATGTGTTGAACTACTATGACAAAAATGTTTCTAGTACCATTGACAAAATACCCACAAGGGCGCAGACTCTCATTTACCTAACAAGTGAGCTGTTATGGTAGCCAGGTATGTACTAACAGATATACAAATGCATTCTTCATACTCCAAAGCCAGTTTTCCCTGAGACTAAGTCAAATGCACCATAGTTGAAAACACGGATGAATTTTGCAAGGCTGATAACTCTTACTGTTAATTGTTCTTTGCTTCAACTCAATGATTTTCTAGAGCCAGAAAATTACTGTGTTGAAAAACCCTTGACACTAATAACAATGTGCTTCCTTCTGAAAGTATTCTAAATAAGTTGGTTGATTGGACCTCCTCTTCAGATGTCAATTTCAATGAAAGTTCTGGAAAGGAAGGCTGCAAATTTGGGCTGTGAACAAATAAACCCATTATTAAATGTTCCAACTATTGTTAGGATATTATTATAATATTGTTTTCCTAATTATTGGATTGAATACTTGGAAATCCCTCAGCATTCTGTTTGGGTAAATCTCATTACTTAATGAAAGAGTTTTGATAAGATCATCATAATCCTATTTATATGGTAAAAGAGCAATGAAGATATTAAGCCAATGTTAACTCACCCATTTACACCAATGACAATAAAAGGTTTATCTAAACCGAGTTTTTCTCTAATGCTGTTAATTATTGAGGAATACAGCTAAATTGAATTACACTAATAATCTTAATGTCATTGCAAAGACTAAGGCCATCTCCTTCATATTATACTTGTTCTCTGTTTATGATGTATTTATATATTATTTGCTCCAACTTGAGAATATCTGACTCTATTTTATAGATGTTATGCATCGCTAATTGCCTGGCCATTAAGAACTTCCAAGCCACCCTTTCTGATCTGTGTAGCCTGTGTTCCCTAAAGAAATCTTAAGATCAAATCAGAATAAACACAACATAAGCATGAAGTGGCAACAAATTATTTAATATTATCGCCCTCTATTCAGCATTTGGCTGTGCATTTTTGCCAATTACCTTCTAATTCAGAAGGTTTGAATGGAAACCTTTCGTCTAGACGTCCACATGTCTAAGCAGCTAGGGCTACTTCCCCCACCTCCTTCAAATCGTGGCTCACATGTCACTTTCTTACAAGGTCTAATCTAACTACCCTACTTAAAAATCACAACCAATATCCGCCCTCCTCTAAATTCTCCTTCCTTACCCAGTTTTACTTTTTCTTTCCTTCTTCTTCTTCTTCTTTTTTTTTTAGTATTTCCCACCTTCTAATATTTCTTTTCTTTCTTTATTTTATTTTATTTTATTTTATTTTTTTTGAGACAGAGTCTCACTATGTCACCCTCAGTAGAGTGCTATGGTGTCAAAGCTCACAGCAACCTCCAACTCTATGGTGCCTCAGCCACCCAAGTAGCTGGACTACAGGCACGTACCACAGTGCCCAGCTGTATTTTGGTTGTAGTTGTCATTGTTGTTTAGCACGCCTGGGCCAGGTTTGAATCTGCCATGCCCGGTATATGTGGCCGGCGTCTCCCTAACCACCAAACTACGGGCGCTGAGCCCCACCTTCTAATATTTCATGTACATAACTCATTTATTTGTAATGTGCATTGTTTACTGTCTGAGTCTTTCTGGTGGACTATAACTCTACAAGGGCCATATCTTTGATTGTTTTGCTTATGTCCTAGTGCCTGGTAAGTGGCTCAAGAGATATATTCTAGATATATGAATTAATCTAGATGATAGAAATGATCAATATAAATGACATATTGAAGTGATTCAAATTGCCAAAGATGAAAATTCTGTAGAGAGCATACAGGGATTTAGTCTGAATGCTCAGGAATGCCTGAACATTCTCATTCTTTTTCCAATTTTTTAAATTTCTTTTTGCAGAATGATTGATGAATAGTTCATCTTTAAAAGTTTATCAAGGACTTCAACCTCTCTGATCCTTAGTCTCTGCATGTGTTCAGAGTGAGTGGTTTGATTTAATTGATTTATTAAGGTCCTATTCTCTGATGGTCTATGATTTAATGACCAGGCAGGCTCGTAAAAATGAGCAAAATACTTCAGTGAGGAAAACTATGTGTTGATTCCAGTTCTATCATGAAAATAGCTACCAGGTCTTGCATCATCTTTCCTGGCCTCAGCTTCCTTATCTATAAAATGAAGGAATTGGACTAGATAATTACTAAGGTCCTTTTGAGCTCAAACATTTCATCACTGTTCTATGTAAATAGAGCCGCCACTTTGCTTTGTTTTCTCTTGTCATTTTGAGCTTTTTTTTTTTTTTTTTTAAATAATGCACGTGTCATGACACTTGTAAAAGGATCCTGGAACCTTTCTCAGGTCCTTCTCTTTTTGGGGGGCTTTCTGTCATTCTTACCATCAGGGAATCCATCCCAGATTTCTAGTCGGTCATAGCGACAGAACATCCCCCCTGGAGGATTTGAGTCGGGTTCCAGGTCAAAGCTTTCAAATTCCAGGATAATCTCTGACATCTTTGGTGCAAAGATAATATAAGTGCATTCAAGGGTGTTGGGGTATTTTTCGGGGAATCCTGGGGACTTTATCACTCCACTGGCTGTTGTGTAGTTCTGGGAACATTCAGGACCTATAAGCAAAAGAGAAAAAGGAGCAACGTGAAAATTCCACTTCAAACTTCATCCAGAAATAACCTGGGCAAAGACAATATCTTTCTAATAAAATTCCACCGTTATAATCACTGTCTTAATCATGCGTTAGTCAGCCTTTTCACATTAGTGAAATAGGTATGGACAGTCAAGTTCAGATTTATTGCGTTCACCTTAGTTTTCCATTTGTGTGGAATAATTTAAAGACTTCTGCTATTGCAGGGGGAAAAAAATGACAAATATAAAATCATGTGGGAACAATGAATGAGTAAGCTGCAGAAATCTCAACAGAGCCCTAGAGAAATAATTATAGCCCCTTCAAGCTTAAATCTTTAAATCTTGAGGCTGACAGCCCTTTATTGGTGAAATAGAACATTTACAAAGGCGAGGCAGAGAATTCAGTGGAGGGAGTTTGGGTTTCAGATTCCTACACCAGTGACTCAGTAACTCTGCCAGATGTGACCTATGCCTCTTTGACAAACGAAATGTGAAAGGTAATTCGTACATGTACCCAGGGTGAGTGACTCATTCTGAGTGGTGTTGACACAGGTGTGCCGCTAAAGTGTGGCTGTTACTGAGGGCACGATAAAATGGGATTACAGGCCATGATGCTGGAAGTCACCAGATATCAGTGCTGACATCCTAACCTTCCCCAAAGTATTGGATGCTGTATGCCATGCTACAGTTGCTTGCTAATAGGTGTGTATGTGTGTGATGTACATATTTATAATGTGCCATCTTAATAACTGTTCAGTGTGATCAAGGCTTTACAGATTATGCTGATCTGTCGTTTAAATTGGTTAAGAGCATCCAGGCACACAGTGCATGTTGATGTTATTTATGCCTGTTTGAATGACCACAATTTCAATTCACAGCATTCAGCACAGAATAGGGCGCTATTCCCTGCACAACTGAAAACCCACTTGTCTACACCAACACGAACATATCGACTCTGCCCTCGGTACCACCATCCGCTGCCGTGATTTTCAAACAGCTACCCTCGAGGCTCTCTGTGAATCAGAGAAGACTTGAGGCTTTTGAATTTTAGGATCAAATCTGGGCATATTCAATTCAGCAATGCTTTTCCTGCAACGCAGTGACATAGGCAGAAGGGATAGCCCCCTGTAATGACATGCAAGGATTCAACTCTGAAGAAGGTGGTCTGTTGAGATGGCTTGTAACTAAATATTCTCTCAAAGTGCCAAGGAACTAGAGGCAACTGATTAGGCATCAATACAGATTAAATTTAACTAGCAAGTCTCTATTTTTAGTGACTCAGGTCAGTAAGCTGAATCTCCAGCTCAGGGTATCTAGCAGCCCATTGAGAAAACAAATCAATCTTTTTTTCTCCCTGTGCACGCATCAGATGTTCATGGTATTGTAAATACTTGTTAGAGGAACACAACAAACCTGGTCTGAAGGTTGTTTCACACGCCTCCCAGACCTGGTCTGCAATTGATTTAAAACAGTGGTCCCCTAACCTTTTTTTTGCACCAGGGACTGTTTTCATGGAAGACAATTTTTCCACAGATGGGATGATTCAAGTGTATTACATCTCTACCTCAGATCACCAGGCATTAGATTCTCATAAGGAACTTGCAACCTAGATCCATCACATGTGCAGTTTACAGAAGGCTTCACACTTCTGAGAATTTAATGCCACCACTGATCAGACAGAAGGCAGAGCTCAGGCAGAGCTCAGGCAAGTAACGGGGAGCATCTGTAAATACAGATGAAGGTTCCCTCAACTGCACTCACCTCCTGCTGTACAGCTCGGTTCCTATAGACAGATCTACAGTCCAGGGGTTGGGGACTGTAGATCTAAACTGCCTCCCAAGCCTTCTTGAATGTGGCTCACCCTTCACTATTAAGGGGCCTCAAACGCCTATTTAATTCTGATTAAAAGTTATTAACATGTGGCATGATGACAGGTCAATTCCAGGTAAAGAGATTATGAAATGTGCCATACAGTTTATAATCTGTTTCTAAATTATTCTGGTGGCTTCTGAGATGACACTGACTATGCCAATTTGTCACTAATTCACAAGTGTATTATCTATTTATATATACACATGTGTTTATATATATATATGAAATATATACTTGTGAATTAGTGATTCAAATTGTCTAGCCATAAATATACACACACACATATATAAAATATATCCTTGTGAATTAGTGGCTCAAACTGGCATAGCCATTTTCACATACATACATATATAGAATATATGTGTGTGTATATATGTGCATATATAGAATATATACTTGTGAATTTGTGACTATATAATTAGTGACTATATATGTATATACATACATATATGTGTGTGTATATATATATATATATAATACACATAATATAATATATATATTATGATATTGGGAACCTTTTAGAATTTTATTTCCAAGATGTGGAGACAGTGATCACAGAGACCTCCAAACTCCCTAGATAAACATATCTTTTGGCTAGTTCCTTGTAAGGGAAAGTAAACAGTAAAATTTAATGCAGGTACTAATAACAAAAGATAAAATTGTCCAGGCAAGATTAAGAATTTAAGGGAAGAAAAAAAAAATGATGGGAACTAAGGGCATGCTTTCAAAGCTGAATGCATTTTGATGCTTTTGTTGTGCCCTTGCCATGTCCTGGGAGCTATCCCAGGCTTTCTAATGTACTTTTACAAAACATGGGAAGTCCCACAAGGTAGTGATGAGAACTGGGCTGAGCACCAGGACATCTGAATACCAGTCCTGCCTTTCCCACTAACCTGCTGTGTAGTCTCTGGTGGCCTCTCAACCACTCTGCTTCTAAAATTCTGTGTAGAAGTAACAGGAATGGGGCTTTCAGATGTGGAAAATAAAATCCCTTCTAACGTAAGGATTCTGTCATTTTGTAGTTTCCCCATCATGCATCAAAATTTGTTTTAATATTTTCTTTATTTACTGTTGCTTAAGTTTGAAAAGCACATCCTCTGAAAAGGACAAGGGCAGGAACAGGTAAAGGAATTCCATGGTAAGTACATGGATGAGCAGGAGTGAGGCCCGCAGCCCTGGGTGCCTCGGTGGGAGCATGCAAGCACCACTCTTTGCTCATTATTAGTAGCATCAAAGGTACCTTGAGTAACCGTAAGAAGGCCACATCTAGTTGGTAATGACAAGAATGGACAATAATAATCGAAATACTCTCTTTGAAATTGCCATCAAATGCATGGACTCTTAATCATGTAACATATCAAGTGACCAATCCTACTTGAAATAAATGGCACCCATCCCTCTGCACTGAGACCCACAGAAAGCTGCCAGAATAGCTATAGGACTGTGGCCCAAGATTTCAGCATCTGGAAAGAGATATGAAGTCGGGGTAATGGTGGCTCCTGGGGAGAGAATGAGGGTGGTCCAAGGATAGGGAAAGGTAGGGGTTGGCCTTGCTGTCAGGACAAGCTGGCCAGTAACATGGCCCTGGGGAACTTGGAAATGGCCTAAATATCTCTTAGGGCTGTAACCTAATGCCTAAAAACCTCATGGCCAACAGGTGAAAGATTAATTTCCTGTTTGCATTAAAGTATGATTAGTATAATTCATGAGTTTTGAGGAAACCTGAAATTGCTGGGTCCTGAACGAAGTGCTATATTTTCAAAAGAACAGAGGTCCATGAACTTTATTATATGATTAAATGGCTTATGAGGAGAAAGTATTCATGACTTGTATATTAATGTGTGTGTGTGTGTGTGTGTGTGTGTGTGTGTGTATATGGAGTGTAGTATGTGTAGTGAAGAAAAAAAAAAGATGTGTTCTTTGCATTTTTCAGGTAGTACCAATCTGGTGGGGAAATAAAACCTGCACACACAAAAAATTTGAAAATATTGGAGACACATACTGGTAAGTGGGGTGTGTGTGTGTGTGTGTGTATGGATGCTTGTACACACATACAGACATATTCCAAACACTGTATATAGTATGTATACACACACGACTTAGATGCACATTCATGGAGGGACAGCAGACTGATTAGGAAAAGCGTCCTCAAAACAGGTTTTCAAGGACGTAAGGAATATATGCAAGAGATCAGGGCTTTGAATTTGAAGTTACCAGCTCTACTCATAATCACCGAAACAGCTGTTGTTTACTGAACACATCTTCAGTGGCAGGCACTGGCTGCATTTATTTTTCTGTGTTTTCACAAAAGCCAGACAGGTCTGCTCCTCCATGCTTTCAGATGAGCAAACCGAGGCCCTGAGCACTGACACAGACCCGCAGTAGCAGAATTAAATTTCGCCTTCAGATCTGCTGGACGTTCACCAGTGCACCATCCAGGGGCAGGAAGCTGGGCTGTGTGGCTATGTAAGCTCCGAAGCAGAATAAGCACAGGAGCAGTTGATAATGTTTGTTGGGACGGAGGGTAAACAGGTGGCAGGGAAGTGGCTCAGGGCAGAGAGCCGGAACCAAAGTGTATCTAGGAACCAAATCACAGCTGGGAACTGCTTTCCAGTGGGAAACATGCCCAGTGAGGAGTTCCTCAGGACCTGTAACTGACCTAGGGCTCATTACCATCTAATTAGCATAGCATGGGTGGAGTTTGGTGAGGAATTCTGGGGAAGCCACAGGGCGGGATAGACCAATCAATCCTGCCAGGAGAAGGGCAGGACAAGCCCGCAAGCTCAAAAAAGGCCGTGTGTGCTCGGACTTGGGCGTCTTTCTTCGCTCATAAAGACTGACCCTGTCCTATGTCTGGTACTGTTTTCATTTTGTGTAGCTTCCTTCTTACTTTCACTCTTTCTTTTATGGGATAAACTGTTTGTGTTTGTAATCATTCTATCATGGGCTCGACTAGGTACCAGGACTCATTCTACGACACTGGGAACCAGCAGGAGGAGGAATTGGGGAAGGGACCGGGAACATCCAGCCGGGCTTAACAATACCAAGCCTGGGACAGGACCTTGGGTTTTGCCCAGGGCAGCGATGGAGCCCTTCTGTAGGCACTTGGAGGATAGTGGCTCTTTGGGAAGCTGTGCCAGGTAGGTTAAAATCACACTGGAAGGTTTGGTTAATGGCAGTGGACGTGGAAAGGCATCTGAGACTCCTTAAGACCTTCCAATAAAAATTCAAAAGAATCAGGCTAGACGCCATCTTGGATGTGGGGAGTCAAGAAGAGAAAAAACAAAGAAAGACTCCAAGTTTCCAGGACCAGAAAAGCAGGATGCGGAAGTTTAGGCATGTCTGACACTAACAGAAATATAGGGAGCTGAGTTCATTTGGACTCAACGAAGGAAGATCAAGGATCCTGATGACCCACTTAGTCACGGGTCTATCTCTTTTCTCTTTCAACCATCTTAAGATCTTTGAGAAACACTGAAAACCAAAGTCTATTCTTAGCCCTTTCTGACACCTTTTGTCTTTGACAGCGACACGTGACAGTAAGCAAGTGAAGGTAAGGGTGCATGTGTGTACATATAGAATACGATTTACTGAACAAGTCAAACACTTTTCAACAAAACAAAATATTAATATGTGCATATATAATCATCTGCTTATACCAGTGTCACATGTATGCTGTTATTTATACTAAAGGTGTTCTACTGGGAAGCTGAGGCTAGAGACTCCCTTAAACCCAAGAGTTTGAGGTTGTTGTGAGCAGTGATGCCACAAAACTCTACTGAAGGTGATATAATAAGACTCTGTCTCAATAATAATAATAATAAATAAAGGAAAAATAAAAGTGTTCTAAGTATGAATGTGCTTAAACTTCTGAAGAAAGTTCTATCTATGTCCATTTATATGGGGGAGAGGGGTAAAGCCAGATATCTTTAAAAATTAAAGAAGTTGCACCAATGTTTCTGAATACTCCTAATGACTCTCCTTTTCATTATCTTCAGTTGATCTTGACCTAAAAGACCTTTGGCTTTTGAAGTTAGTCATGGCTAGATTTTTTTTCTATTAAAACAAGCTCTTCTATATTCCAGGAGGATATATTCAAATCTTGAGCCTGTGTGCCTGGACTGGTCTTCCACACATTAATATCAGCTTAAAGAGGTAAATAACAGGGAAGCTGAATTTTACACATAAAAATAATCTACAATCTACAGGGTTTTGGTGAAAATAGTGACATCCAGATAAAGTTACAGTGTTTGTTTATTGACTGAATCATGTGTTTAACCCTCCAGAGCCTATGAATTGTTAGATAGAGTTTTCCACAGCTTACATTTGCTGCTATGAAGATCAGTAAATGCCTAATTAGAGGGGGTTAACTGATATTTTATTCCAAAGAAGAAAGTCATTTAAAGCATTACTTTTCAGTTTCTTCCAAGAGATTCTTTACAGGATCACCATCCTGTTATCAGGAAACCTGTTCATATCCCCATAGCTATAGAAATTCCTAGGCTGGTGGACTACTTTCTTTTTCCTGGGAACAACCAGCTTTGAATTTTGTAGTAAATAAAGACTCATACATGGCTTTAAGGTAAAAGAGATGAATGCAATTTTAACAAAAGAAATCAAATCTTGAGAGTAGATCAAACTAATTCTTAAAGAAGAAAAATAAGAATAACTGCTTTTAAAAGAGTTTTGTAAAGCCTATTCCTAATCAACATTGGTCAAGACATGGAAATGATGGAATTTTGACTCCTGAAATACTTTTTGTTTCTATTTTAAACAAACTTCCTCCATCCAATGGATAGTTTTCCTTTATTTAGAGTATTTTCCAACACTTTTGTGATGCAAATATATGATTTTTTTAAGGAAAGGATAAGAGCATTATTCTTGTCTTTCTTTTCACATTGTCTTCCATGATGTCAAACAGTGTTGAATGAACATTTTAGTGATACTTATTTGACCGAAGGTTACTCACCTCTCTTGAAAATTTCATAACGTATGGAAAATCCTGCACCATGCGTTTCATAGTCAGAGACAAATCTGATAAAAAGATATGGCCCTGAAGACACTACAGGAGAAGGTGCAATCTTGCCACAGAACTTTCCCCATAAACGTCCATTTTCATTTTTTCCATCAATGACTTCCACGTAGTCATACCTAGCACATAAACATGAAAGAAAACGTTAGCGAGAAATGCCCTTTTTCATTTCCATAATTTAGAATCCAGCATTATCCAGTATAGTTGGTCCACAACAACAAAAAGTGCCATCTGCATTCACCACCGCATTCCATGGAAGAGAAAAACTTCCAGCAAAAATGAAATAATTAAAATGGACTACATCAAGTCTGTATACATCATCTGGAAACACAGAACTATTAAGAATAATGGTGTCCATTATACTCACAGACAATGTCAGTTAAAGTAACCAATTAACAAGAAAAAGAAAAATCTCATGAGCACAATCCTCTATTATTAAATTGTGTTCCTTTGTCTATGGTGGTGGGGTGTCAATGCATAATGCTATGCCTTCTTTTCAAACTATGAAGTTCTTTTATGAATTCAAAATGTCTCCTTGGCTGGAGCTCTCCATGAACAATACTTTGATTTCTGTGAGCGACCCTCTAAACATATGGCCACAGAATAATAAACAGATTCTTTACGATTTAACTCAATTCTGCCAAACTCTAGGCTTCTTAGAAAAAAAAAAAAAAGTTTCTCAGTGTCTACATCCCATGTTAAAATGCAGATTATCTTCCCCCAAACTGCTCTGAGATTGTAGAGGATAATTTATCCAAGGAAAAAAAACTCTATTTAAAAATGGATAAAAACTTTGTTTAAATTTACCGGTCTGAATCTTTAAAGGGATATTGCTGTTTGAAAAAGAAATATGAGATATGATATGCTTGGGCCTTACTAATCTTTAAAATGTAGAAAAGCATCTCAAATACACGAGTGTCCCGCAGGGAAAAAGGAAGGTTTTTGTGTAATTGGTGGTGAATCTTTTTCAGTATCTTGCTTTTTGCTTTTATTATTTTTTTTTATTTATCAAGTCACCAAGGAACCAGAGCACTTGCTTTGTCTTTCATTTTTCACTAGAAATGACATGAAAACGTGATAAGCCTTTCTATCAAACCTTTATTTTATTTGTGTGTTTAACTTGGTTCCAAAGTCCTGGGATATATATAAATTTCAGGAATGGCTAAAATATGGCAGTCATGTAAACCGTATCTGGCAATTTAAAAGAGATCAAAGTGGGGGAAATCTACACACTGCCCGATGTCATCTTTAACCAGCCCATCTCAAACTGCCCAGGACACATGACTTATGTTTACATAAGGACTCAGGAGACAACGGCAGAGATGATATCACGAGTTAAAGCGGACAGCTTAAGGCTCTCTAAATTAAAAATGACATTACCTCATCAGTTACAATTGTGTGCCAGCTTTGTGTATATAAAGAAGAAAATAAAGCTGACATTGATGGAACTAAGCATTCACATATGTGAATTATTGTATTAACTGCATTTCCGCTGCTATGTCTGATGCTTCCAGGAGTAATGCTAACATTGCTGTCCCTTTGCAAAATGATGGAAATACACAGAGGAATTGTTTGTTCATTTCTTAATACTTTGGGAGATGCTTTGCATAATAAAAGAAGACAAAGGCAGAAGAGGAGGAGATGGAGAAGGAAGGGGGCGAGGAGGAGGAGAAGGAAGAAAGCGCTATGTTCAAAATCCTAACTAGCCTTTACCCGTGGACTGGAGGCAGCTGGAACGAACACCATCTCTGTGTTCATTAAAGCCTCACACGTTGGCATTTATGGAGTAATTCCTTTTATCTCCACTGCTTCATTGACAAGGCAGGTCTGCGTGTTCTGCCCATGCTTTCTTATAATTTAACTGTGATTTGAACTGTTGACTGTGTTTGGCCTGGCGACTGTGCACCCAGCTCTGCAATATAAGCTTTTTACTTGAATCTTGACATGTTCTGAATACTAAGTGGCCAAATTCTAGTGCATGGTGCCTTCCAGGCACAAATAAGAGAGGTGGGTCAGGCGTTCTGAAGAAGGAAGGATGTTTCTCCCAGGTAGCAGAGAACTCAGCTAACATAGCACCCTGTGAGCTGCAGAGAAAGAAGCTAGTATTTTAATTCACGTATCCTCCAAGAGTAAAATACTAGGCTCTTCTCTTGGCAAAAGTAAAAGCTATTTTTAAAAGAGAGTGTGTGTACGTTTTGAGGGGAGGGGAGACTAGAATCTCTTTCCAGCCATAGATAAGTCATTGCATAATTAAGTGCCAATTTTAGGAAACTGAATTATTCAGGAATACTATAGTTACATTTGTCAACTGGAATGCTGCTATCCTTTTGGCACTTCCCTCCAAAAGTACCATCCAATAGGGCCCCAAAGAGTATCACAAATAGAAGTCCTTGTAAATATTCAGGAGGGTGTCTTGCGCACAAGTTGCAAAGGGTGGTATTGCCAAAGAAGTTAAGGAAGCAGCTTGCATCTCCCTCTGGAGTTGATACCAGCTCCACTCGATAAGTTTTGCGCTGGCAAGCGTGGTGCCAGGAATGCAGCTGGTGTGCCAGCGTCGCTCCCTAGAGTCTAAATGTGTCACCACTGCAACGCACCCAGCCTGCATTGGCCTGAGGCCCAGGATACTGAGTTTGCAAATTTCGATCCCCCAGGAGGCTGCACATTGCTCTGTTACTGCTGCCAGGGTGGCAAACATGGTGTGGCTTAGAATGTGGTGATGGCACAGCCCTGGAAGGTGAAAATGAAGGCAACCTGTTTGACTCTCATTCATTCACCATGCTCTAGCCACTGGATGATAACTAGGAATTGCATCTGTGGAATCTAATTCCTAGGGGAGGAATTCTAGCGGAGGGCTGGAAAAGTTGACTCCTCTAAGTTTGGGTCCCTGCTCTTCAAAAGGGATGGTCCAGGTAACAAGGAGGCTGTGTCTGGGTTCAGAGGGCACTACCCTTCTATGCAGGGGTCTGGAAGCTGGGCCTGTTCCTTTCTGCTCACAGTGCAGACTTGGTCCTATCTAAGGAAGGTTCCCTACCCAGACCTCATCCTTCCCACTTACAATCACAGGAATGAAAACATGATGCAAATTTTTAAAATACCTGAGGGGTATTTGCATACACATTTTAAGACATGTTATCTATGTATTACTTTTCAAAGTTGAATTGAACTATGATATCAATATAGTATGACCTTTGTTCAAAGATGGCATTAATCAGATGAATGCTAATGTCACCGTGTGGCAGGCAGGAAAGTCAAAGATAATGGCAGAAGCATAGTTGTCATTGGAGGAGCACAAGGCCATTCTGAAATGGTACTTGAAATTCGAGAATGTTCCCTTTTCTCCACATGTGCACAAGCATCTGCAACTTTGGGACTAACTAATACAGCCTCTTTGGAAAGAAGTATTGAGACTCCTCAAAAAACTCAAATTAGACCTCCCATTTGATCCTGCAATCCCATTACTAGGCATCTACACAGAAGAAAAAAAAAATTATTTTATCATAAGGACATTTGCACTAGGTTGTTTATCACAGCTCAATTTACAATTGCTAAGATGTGGAAAGAACTTAAATGCCCACCAACCCAGGAATGGGTTAACAAGCTAAGGCATATGTATACTATTTAGCCATTAAAAAGATGGAGATTTTACATCTTTTATGTTAACCTGGATGGAGTTCAAGCATATTCTTCTTAGTAAAGTATCACAAGAATGGAAAAGCAAATATCCAATGTACTCAATACTAATATGAAGCTGGTAGATGATCTAATTCACACCCACATAAGAGAAAATTCAATCCAGGTCAAGTTGGGGGGAAGGGGTAGAAGGGAGGTCGGGCAGGGAAGGAGGGAGGGGGATTGGTGTGCTGTCACTTACTAGGCACAATGTCAGGGTATGTGGCACACCTGTTAGGTGCAGGACATAACTGCAAGAGGGACTCTACTGAACAAATGGAAACATTGTAACCTAGTTGTTTGTACCCTCATGTTAACCTGAAATTAGCTCAGTAGGTGAGGCACTGGCCACATACACTCAGGCTGGCAGGTTCAAACCCAGCCTGGGCCAGCTAGACAACAACTACAACCAAAAAAATAGCTGGGCGTTGTGGCAAGGCGCCTGTAGTCCCAGCTACTTGGGAGGTTGAGGTAAAAGAATCACTTAAGCCTAAGAGTTTGAGGTTGCTGTGAGCTGTGACACCACTGCACCTCCTGAGGGCAACATAGTGAGACTCTGTCTCAAAAAAAAAAAAAAAAAAAAAAATTGAGAATGTTGTGGAAGTACAACAACAATGGAGGTATGAGTATGGAGGACCTTAAGATGTGTGATATACTGTAGAAAACTGGCTAAGTTGGTGGTATTCGGGAACAAATTATGACACGCACAGAAATACAACTGGGCGCTTTGGTCAAGGTTGCTCAAGCAATAGTTTGCCCTAATCAGAAGTGTCTGGAAGCTGATGGTCAGCACTTTGGGTGCCTCTTGAAATGGCAGAAGTCAAACGTGACTTGCATTCATCTTTTATTATCACTATATCTTGAGTATTACAATTTCAGTACAGTTTTTCCTTTGTTGAAATGTGGATACTTTAATTTTTTTTGTATTCAGAATCTCTCTTTAGGCTTCTTTCCCATCTTAAACTAACAAATGAAAAGTGTGTACATTTACAGGAAAGTACTGCAAAGATCTCTGCCTAACCCTTTTGGAATTAAAAAGTATTTTCTTACAGTTTCAATTTTGAGGTCTAACACACCAGGTGGATGTTCCTGGCTTTAGAATCCAAGATCCTCAAGCTAAACACCTTTTTTTCCCTTACATACTTCCCCCAACTCACCCTACCCAGGGTAGATGTGGGTGATGAAAACATTTTGAATCCTAATACTAATCACGAGGTAAGTTTCCCATAAGGGTGATAAAAGAATAAAGATTTCCTTCTAAGAATTCTTGAAAGGATTACCCAGAGTTTTTTTTTTCTTTTTTTCTCTTTTGGAAAAGTTTGAATTATGGTTTTAGGGAAATGGCCAAGTAGGAGAGAAAGTGATGGGAAAATGAGAAATGTATTCAGTCACAACAGAGCGGTTTCCCAGGCTTTGTAAGTATGCAGTGCTGAACAGACAAATAGCATACTTTCCTTAAGTTGGGTTTTCTCTTGCAAGTACAAATGACCCCTGACTCTCTATGGCGGAGCCCGTTAATGGAACAAAAGCTAATCCACCACAAGGTATTGTCTGATACACTGAGCTACTGTACCAGCCCCCTAAGGCTTCTGCACATTCTCACGTTATTAGGAAGGGGGGTTGTAGGTGGTGGTGTCTTTTTAATCTCCTTCCAAGAGGATCTACCCCCACGGGCGTATGCACATTAATAATGGAGAAATATGATACCTGACATCATAAACCATAGTGAGAAATCATGTTGGCTAACATAGTTTTCACCTACAAAAATGTGTTTCTATGGATCTTTAGTTTACTTTGCACAAGGCATTAATAGCTCCTCCAACCGAACAACCTGTAAACGATTGCCATGTTGTCATCCAAGGATTACCTTATTTATCCCTCAGAAGAGAACAGATTTATTTTTCCCTCCAAGTATTATTCTACATCTGTGTTTCTGAGGGATTTTGCATGAGATTCATCCCTTGGTGGTTCTGTCTTGCTTGCACTGTTCTAATCAAGATGCACGAAAAGTCTTAACAATAGTCATCACCTCTTATTTAGTAACAGTGTAGTTTAGAAATCTAAAGAAATAATCTGGAAGGACATCAAAGTACTTATGGACGGTCATACCTTGGAATACCACTCAGTCGTTAAAAAGCATGTTCAACAAAAGTTTACTTTTTTTTTTAGAGGAAGAGAAATCCTCATGATATAATAAGTAAAAAAACAGAGCTGGCCACTATAGGTCAATAATTAGTGCACTGGCCCCACATACCAAAGGCTTTAGGTTCCAGCCTCGCCTGGTGTTGATAAACAAAGTAAGTGAAAAATCAGAATATAAAACCCTACATACAGTATTATTCTCAATTCTTAGTCATATGCAGAATAAAAACTGGCAGAAAATGGGGCAAGCTCTTAAATGATTATGTCTGGGTAGTGAGATTATGTTCCTTATTCCTTTCTGAATTTTTTTAAAGTTCTTACATTTGACAAATGTTTCTTTAGGATCAGATAAAAGTTATTTTTTTGAAAAGTACTACCTACCTGCATACAAAGTAGCAAATCAATACCTGTGTGCCTCATTAACAATGTTGTATTTCTTGAACAGATAACATTGTCAAAGTCTGCCTTTTTTTTTTTTTTTTTTTAACTGCTGGATCAATGAGACTCTCTATGTAATTTTTTTTCTTACTTACCGAGGAAGTTAAAATGAATGGGATTTGATCTACTTTCTGAAAGGCTGGCAATAGTACTTGAGACAGTAACTGCCTTCTCACAGGTAGGATCTGATGAAGTCGTAACAGAGATCCGGGGAAGGCAGTCTGGCAGGTGGTGTCTTCTAAGAAGCATCATGTGAAAGAGCCAACACATCTTGTATCCTCTTAATATTGCGTACTTTGGGGCAAACTTGATTTCAATACCTGCTCTTGTTACTTCCATTCATGCATTTGGGGGGTGGGTGTGATCTTACTTTAGAATTAGTCATTGACTGGAAATTTGGTTTTGTTCAACGGGTGTTGTTCCTAGAAAATTGCCACGTTAACTAATATCTCTTTGAGTTTTCTTAAGCGTGTCCTTAGAGCTATATAATCAGACACCTCGGTATGGACAAAGGCATGTGTGTGACACAGAGAGAGCTCTTGGTATTAAGTGAGTTACAGTGAATGGGCTTCCTGTCAGAGCTGTCCAGGTCATCCTGCTCAGGGGGGATAGTCAGGGACCACATGACTACAACCTAAGCCCTGCCTGGGTGACAGACATGAATCAAGGCTGGCTCTGGAGGTTGCTATATGCTAGCTACAATTTCGTTTTCTTCCTAGCACATGGGCCTGAACACAAGCAGCCCCAGTGAAGGTGGGGGCTGGGGAGGCACCTGCTCCCCTGGTGACTAAGTGGGGAGCGCAGCCCCTCTGTATCACCAGTGCTGCAGTAAGCCTGGGTGGCCCAGATTCAGAGGAGATAGGAGGCTTGAGCCTGAGGGTAGTCCCGGGGATCCCCCACATCTTTCTCCAATAAATTTCTGGAGAGGCTGGGGCTATGACCTGTAATGGGTTATAGTTGGTCAAGACCAACTTGGAAGGAGAGAAACTGATACAATAAATGTCTAGCAGATAACAGACAATTGGTTTCCTATGCTAGAGTAACAAATTATCAGAAACTTAACCCCCACCCCCAAACAACCCACATTTACTAGCTCACAGTTCTACAGAAGTCCGGCATGGCCTGGCTTGGACTCCCTGCTTAAGGTTTCATAGGGCAAAAATAGAGGTATTGGCTGGACTGAGCTGGCACCAGGAGCCGCAGGATCAGAATTCAGGCTCTCGGCTGCAGACTCCGTCTCCCCGCTGGCTGCCAGATGGGGGCGCTCTCACACCCCAGGCGCACCTGCTTTCCTTGCTGCAGGGCGGGCTCCACCTTCAGAGCCGCCTATAGGGAATTTCCCTCCCATGAAATTCTTCTCAGGCTTCACAAAACGCTTCTGCAAAAGTCCAGTCCCTTCTAAGGGCTCATCTGATAAAGTCACGGCTCATGCAGAGTAATATCCCTTTTCTGAGGCCCACTATTTTGGCACCTTAATTAAATCTGCAAAATCCCCTTGCAGAAGCACCTAGGTTAGTGTTTGACTGAATGATTGGGAGAAGGTGTGCACCAGGGGCTGTGGATCTTCCAGACCGTCTAAGAATCCTGCCCACTGCACAGACCACTCTCTTCAAGAGCTGTAGGAGGTATGGAAGGCAGGAAGGATTATCCATGTACATCATGACAGAGCAAAGATTAGCATGTCTGGGTGTCTGGGGTAAGGTCACAGGCAGGAATGGGAGCCACGCCATGCAGGAGGCTGTTTCCATGTTCTCAGACCAGGCTGGCTGTGGGTTTGGGAGTCCTGATCCTATAGGCACTGCTCAGGGTGGACAGGAAAGTCAGATTATGGACTGAGCCATACTCTTCTGATTGAAACAGACCCAGAAATTCCAAGATTGTCCAACACACATGTCTAGAAACAGAAAAGTGATCACAGCTTCATTCAGACATTAAAATATGAAAGAGTTCAAGACATGTGGGGTAAATCAATGATCAAGATATATAATTTTAATGGAAAATATTTGTAATCTAAATTTCTTATTTCTGAGGAATTTTGCTTCATATAAGATTTATTGGCAAGCAAGATTTGAAAAAAATACCCCTTCACAGGAAAAAATATTTTTCTGATTTGACTCAGATTACAAAATCCAAAGATGCATTTAAAGCGGAAGGGAAAGAAAGGCCTCCCTTAAAACAATGCTGCTTCCAAGAGTGATGGAGTCTGCTAGTGTCAGACTTGCAAAGTTCAGTATTTATAGAAAATTCACGCGCCTTTAATTACAATAAATTCAATTCCCAAGTACAACTGTGCCATCTGGAAGATATTAACATCATTTACTACTTGTTCACCTCCTTATTCCATAGAAGAGTTCTACTTCTTGCCAACTTTCCGCCGTTTTCCAGGAAAAAAAAAAAAAGCTACTTTCATGGATTGTCTCAAGATGGGTTTTTATGGCAAACTAAGTTATCAAGAAGAGACAGAAGAGGCGTTTTAGATACATTTACTTCCTTCTTATTGGCTTTATTTATTTATTTAGAGACAGGGTCTCACTGTGTTGCCCAGGCTGGAGTGCAGGAGCATCAGAGTAGCTCCCTGCAGCCTCAAACTTCTGGGCTCACGCGATCCTCCCACTTCAGCCTCTGAAGTAGCTGGTACTACAGGTGAATGCCAACCTCCCACACATACCCCTAGACTAATTTTTCTTTTCTTTTTTTGTAGAGATGAGGTCTGTGTAACTCATGCTGGTCTCAAGCTGGCCTCAAGTGATCCTCCCACCTGGGCCTCCCAAAGTGCTGGGATTACAAGGCTTTAAAGGGCACCTGGCCCTTATTGACTTGTATCATTGTATCCTAAGGTTTTTTTCCTTCTATAAAGTATATTCTCTTGTCTTTGCTCTTCTCCTCTGAGCCTTCCAAAGTGAATTATTTATTTATTTATTTTTTGCGTTAACTGAGTCTCTTTTACTGTGGTGTAGCATAGAGTATCCAGGCCATAAGAACTGAGTTCTGGTCTTTGCTCTCAAGCTCAGGAGCTGCTCCTGCATCTGTGATCAAAAAGCCAGTCTCGTCCATCATGAAGGGTCATCATCTTTGACATTCCTACAAAGTGCCAAAGGGAACAGTGTGGCAAGGAGGTGACATCTGCCTGACATTAGGCAGTCAAATCAGCCAAAACTGAATAAACGTGATCCAAGTTCACCCCTCCGCACACTTGGCCACTGAATAGCAAGGTGCCTCAACAATAGAAGGTCACTCAGCTAAATTCTGTGAGTCTCAATAGCTCATCTGTTAAGTGGACAATATGATGATTAACTTGCAGAATCATAGAAGGATTAAATGAAATAATATATGCAATGACTTTTAATGAGCTTGATGGTTTCTTTCCAAGTGAGGTTGGAATGTGGAGGGAAGGAAAGAGACAAATACATAGAAAACTACATAGAGCAGAGCTTTGTTTTCCAGAATGCATACACTGCCTAGTTCAAAACAGGCTGTAGTTTAGGTGGCCCAGGAAATTTAGCTATTGTTATCTCCCAGGGGAATCAGTTACAAGATGACTCTCAGAATATGACCATAACGGAGTTATGGAGTTTGAAAAATACTCTTTGGAATGACAATAGGTCTTGCCCTAATACGATCGCCAAAAATTGATCAATTAAAGTCATTCAGTCAGTAACTGAATTGAGGAAAGCAATTTATGTATATATGGTATATTGGTTTTTTGTGTGTGTATGTGTGTGTTTAAATCATAAAATCTGCTAAATGTCTTCACCGATGTATCCGACTGATTCAAAGATCTGCAGTTGAATTAGTTCTATTATTGTACAGTGCTGAATTTGTTCAAAAAACAAAAACAAAAACCCTTAATTGGTACCAGTAAATGCACCAGGAGACAATTTCCAGTTCAGGAGGCAGTGACTCTAGCTTACAGCATCACTGTGATCCTCAAATTTTCCTATTAACTCTTTGGAAAAAAAGAAATAAAGCAATAATTCTGTTTTAGACTACAAGACATAAGGTGCTAATTTTAAGAACTTAAAAACACCACCTGATTAATTAGTAATTATTCGGTAGGGATCTAGGTAGTTTGCTAATCAGAGCTACAGGAATTAAAGTTGGCAAATACTTGTTTTTTAAAGTTTTTTTTTTTTTTTTTTTTTTTTCTCGCTCTCTCTCCAGTAATTACCATAGAACATTTTCAGCATCAAGTAGGTGAGACTATTCATTTAGGAGTAGGGCGGTCTTGACTTGGAATGACCAGACATCTTTTCTTAAAAAATGGAAAGCAAAATTGCTGAAGGGAAATATGGCCTACTGACACGGATTAGGTATTTCTTCTTTTTAGTTATACCAGAAGTAAAAGAAAGGCTGAAATGAATTTTAGGATGGGTAGTAGGAAGAGATCCAGGTCAAAATCATGCTGTTCTGTCCTCAGTAGCTCTTCCCAAACCGCAAAGCTAACCACAACCAACCAAGGAACACACATCTTTTCTAAATGGGCCTAATGTGTTTATAATGCTAGAATGAGATATACATAAGAAAAATAGATCACATCATGGAGGGATGTTCCTTTTCTTAAATCCCCAACGTTTATTGAGTGCTGTTTGCCGTAAAGGTCTTTAGAGTCCAATGCATTCATGCAGAGTATCTGTCCTTTTTCATTATTAGAAATTCCACTAAGTCAGAGGGTGAGTGTATCAGCTGCAGGTTACACTTAGCTACTAGTGAGTTGTCTAGCTATCCGGGATGCTTCAAATCAATTCATAATGCAATGGATAATTTATATAATGAGAAATATATCTATGGATATACAGTACTTCAAACATCAGTGAAGGCTTTTTTCCCCCTATATGACAACATGCAAACCAGCTGACAACAAAATATTCGGGGAATATTGGTTATTGTCTAACCGGTAGTTTATATAATTTTTTTTTTCTTTTCACTGACTTGCCTTACAGACCAATTCATTGGTACACAGCAAGCTCTTAACTGTCTCTGCACTAGGAACAAGATCAGAGAGAAAAGAAAGGAATTTAACAACCTAGGTAACCTCATGATTTATACCAACCTTAAGGAGTAATTGTGTGTTTAGAAGAAAGGAAGGCAGTGGCCATAAACATTACCGGTAGCCTCGGAGCAGAGCAACGTCTCAGCTAAGTTTAACCATATGCCCACATAAAGAGGCAGCTTGCTGAAAAAGTTAGGTTTGGACCATGGCTCTAACTCAGCTATGAGAATATATAACTCCCAACCCACCATCTAAAATGCTTCTCAATTCCAAGGTGCCTTTATGACAAGCTTAATAGGAAGACAAAAAAAAAAAAAAAAAGAATATGGTCAAGTTCACTAGAATAAAATGTGCCATCAACAGAGCATTTCCAAATGCACTCTTCTCCTAAGCACAATATAAACTAAAAAAAAAAAAAAAAAAAAAAAAAAAGCAAAAAAGTTCCCCTGATAATACTAAACACTCAGCTGTAAAAACAAGACAGGCAGGCAAAGGAGAGAGAATCCTGTCAGTTACGGTTTTTGCTTTGACTAATTATTCCATAGCGGAAGGGACCTTTTTTTTTTTTATTTTTTAAACTAAAATCCAGAATGTATAAAATGATTCAACTTTTCACTATATTTAAGTAGCTTAATTTCTTAGAATGCTTTTATTGCGGGGAGCTTAAATTGACTGTGCTTTATCCATGAAGAAACGTTTATCAGGAAAATTGATAGTGTAGATAAAATGGTAGGGAAAGATAGAAATAAAGCTAGCTTTTTCAGCATTTTAGTTCCTGAATTATTGGGTGGGGGGCAAGTTAAGTGCTTACTTACAAATTTATACTTTCCGCTGGGAATCCTTACCATGGAAACTTATTAAAAACATTGCAGGCTCTTGAGATTGTTGGATTACCTTAAAAATACCCTATATTTTAGATACTTCATTATTTCTGATTGCTTTTTTTCTTCTAGTTATGGCAAATTACCTAGATCACATTACAATTTTCATCACTTTCTAATATGTTGTCTTTATTCCCTTTTTTCTAGTTGGAAGTGGAGATAGTATAGAACTAGATTTCCTAAAATGTATTCCTCTTAGTCTGATGAAATGTTTCAAGGGGAACATGTTTTTCTTTTTTTTTTTTCCCCAAAATCATCTGAGAAATTCCATGTCTAATGTTCCTTTTATGAATAGCTGCAATTTCTATCAGCATGTTAAGGGCTCTGAGAAGTCCAACCTTGACTCAACTTGATTTAACCTAACATACGCCAATCACATTGATCACAAGACCCTTTTATTACATAATACCTACGGAATTAGTGCTGCCAGAAAGTACTTTCTATGTGCTATTTTGAAAAGTCATTCACTTTGCACTAACACAGGTCAGAGTAATAAAAAAATTCAGGGAGGGAATCAACTTTGTAGATGATGACATATATTTGACAGAGATAAAAAGTTGGCAGCCTAATTCCTTCTCTTATTTTTGATTTGAATCCATGCTTTGAAATAACTGTTTTAGCAACTGTTTCTGGCTAAACAAGTACAATGCTGATATGTAAGAACGTGCCTATAATTGGTAAAATGAACTCAACTGGGACTGACGAATGAGGTAGCATAGTTTACCCTAGTTTTTCTCTCAGACAGCAGGAATCAAGAATGTACTAGTTGTACTATGTAGAGTTAAGGTAACTACCACGAATAGAAGTTAGGCAGTATTTTACAGTGGGAAGAGATAATAGACCAATATTTCATTATATAAAGAAGAAAACCAAAGCCCAGAATACTTAAAGAACTGGAACAATATTTCAAATCCAGTTAATAGGAGAACCAGAATTTTCTACTGTATTATGATGAAAAACAAATCACTATATCTGATTTTTTTGGGAGATGATGAAAAGGATCTTTGCAATGATTAACATCTACTTCTAATTGGGATTGACCAGCCTTGCTCCAAAACTTGCAGGAAATACCCTAAGTCCAGATGGGAGCTCACCCCATCTTTGATGCCTTGGTGATGATTCCAAATCTTCCTCATTTTGCCTGGGATCTGTTCCTTCAACAAATGTTTCTTCAGTATTTGATGTGGCTCCCACCCACCGATCCTAAGACCACATTTAATTCCTCTTCTATAATGACAGCCTCATAGTTATCTGCCCCTAAACTTTATACCCTTTTGATGAATCTCTAAGTTTCATGGTATTGTGAGAAGAGAAGAATTTAAAGAATTAATTTATTGGGCTAACACCTACTAAAAGCAGGTAGATAACCAAAGAAACCACTTCTCCAGTTGCTCAAAGGCTCTGAGCTATCATTGTTTTAGCAAGAAGAGATGGCAAACACTCTGAAAAGTATGTAATATGTGCTCTGTAGTATGTGTTGGGAGCCTGAAGTAGTGTTCGTGTCACAGAGGGGAAGATGGTGGTTGGACTTCTATTCAAACTCCTTCCATACCTTCCTTCTCCCACTATTCCCACCCCATCTGTCCTCTGCCCTTCTTGTTGATTTCAGATGAACCAGACCAGAAGTAGGGTCTTGTCCAAGCAATGAAGACGCCCCCATTGTTCTTTGAAGCAAGAATCCAGAAAATGGAAAGACGTCTAGGGTAGAAGGAAGGAGGCTGATCTGGGTCTCCCGTTGATGGGCCCAGGAGCCACAGGCCCCGCAAAAATGCCTGGGTGACAATTTAACATGAGCATCCTGTATTTCTATTGTGGGGGTTGGCTTTCTGACGCCACAGAAAGCATTTAACTTATTCTGCAGATTTTTCTTTTAGAAACTGGGCATGCCAGCCAAGAACTCCAAATTCTGGACAGAGAAAATGCCTATTTTTGTAACTGTTTAACTTCTATGCTGACTTTTCCCTTTTTCCCTCCTCATGCTACTACGTAATTTCATGCCAAATCCTATAGTCCATTTAACATTTAGTGTGTGGATGTAATATAGTAAGATTATTGCAGCACTGTAAAAATGTCATTGATTCGGGATACTTTTCTTAATGACTCAGATTGTAATAATCCTCCTTCCCAAACAGGGGCAAAATACCCATTTTCGCTAATTAAACACACACACATGACCTCCATAATTTTTTTTAACCTTAAAATGGGCTTCTGTAAATTTAGAAGTCAAATGACCTTTGTATTGATTACTTATGAAGGAATTCCTCTCTCCCCCCAATTTTTCGCTGATGAATACACATTCAGCAACACAGGTTAACAGTTCAAATACTCCCGAAGCATAAGCAATGCTGGATTTGGCAGTCATTAAAAATAATAACTTCAAGGTGATTTTTTTTAACTTTTTCTTCTTTAAATCCAGTGTCTTCAAATACACTTTCCTCCTTAACGTGGGACAGGCATGTTAAACACAGGCTGTGCAAATGTTTGAACAGCAGTAATATTGATCTCTTCCAGGGAAATTTTCTGTACAAATGGTAAAAAGACTATTAGCAAAAGCTTCGATTTCTGCTCTCATTATGCTCTGCAATTAAGGAGGAAAGTATCCTTAGAATGGGTGATATATATAGTTTTTGGCAAAAAAAAAAAGTAGGAATAGAGTATATTTATGGAGCACTTTTTTTTTTTTTCTGAAAAGATGAGAGAGCTTTAATGCTTGTCATTATTTTATAGGTTTGGAAAGAGAGTGAACAGGTAGCGTCCTGTTACGCTGGGGAACATCTTTCCTGCTGCTGTGTCCACATCACTCCTGGGACAGCTAGTCAATTTTGTTAAACCACCGGTTTCACAGGCAATTCTTTACTGAATTGACTAGTGAATCGACTGAATTAACTCCTGGATTTTTCACCTGGAGTCCCACAGAGGTGTCTGGAATGGATGGAAGGATACAGACAGAACTGGCTCCATATCCTTGGATTTAAGACTTTGTTGCCAGTGGCCAGGAAGCAAATCAATAGTCTCAGTGTTACGGAGACGGTCAAAGAAATGGGGCCAGGAGTGCATGCCTGGAGTCTCAGCACTTTGGAAAGCCAAAGCGGGAGGATTGCTTGAGGCCAGGAGTTCAAGACCCAGTCTAGGCAACATAGTGAGACCTAATCTCTACAAAATATGAAAAGAAAGAAAATTTAGCTGGGTGTGGTGGCAGGAGCCTGTAATCCTAGCTACTCAGGAGGCTGACCCAGGAGGACTGCTTGAGTCCAGGAGTTTGAGGATACAGTGAGCTATGAATACACTACTGCCCTCCACCCTGGGCTACAGAGCAAGACTCCACCTTCTCCCTGCCAAAAAGGAAGTTGTGCCATTTGAAGATAATTTGAGGATATTTCTATAGAAGCATATCTGCCCATTCACAACTTCAGAGATGTTGAAAGGGAGAGTGTGAGCCCACGCTTCCCAGGCTGCAAACAACACAGTATATTTCCTTCTTTGCTCTAACCCAGACTTTGCAAAGAATAGGATTTAAATCTGTTTAAAATGAGCTTTGGTGTTGATCTTTAAAAATGTATCCCCATAGTAGAAAAATGGCAGGGCAAAAAGGAAATTAGTAAGGACGATTTCGAGGTCAAAAGTATGTCCTAGGTATTAGCTACGGGGTTTTCATTTTAAAGCACAAACAGAATGTGCCTCCCCCTGGCTACTCCTGTGGGTCCTGCCCAGTTACCACCCTTGGGATAATATTAGTCTTTCTAAAGCACACATCCAAGCTGCCCTGCTGTCACTCATCTGAGGATAATTGCACAGCATTTTTTATTTAGTTTTTTTTTTTTTTTGCATTTCTTCTCTAGAAGTTTCTTTTCTGATTTCTGCTGATTCAAATCCTATTCTTGCAAAGTCCAACTCAAGGCTCATTTATTCTGTGAAACTTTTCTCATACTTGATTGCCTGTAAATGTTCCTCCACTTGGAATTTGTGAAACCCTTCGTTATACAGTATAAGCCAAGTAATTAAAGTTTGGCAAATGTTGCAACAGGATATTTTTCTGGGAGGTGTTGACATACCTTATTTTATTTCCCTGATAAAATTTATGCTTATTGTGGGTAGAAGACACATTTCTCTATTCACCTTGAATTTTTCTGAAAATCAATAAACAGTACTGTTTCTTTGGAAATAAGTTCATGCTTATCGGGAAAAGGAATCTATGAGAAAAAAAACGGAACAAATTTCACACAAACCAGATAGCCAAACTATTTTATAACCATACGTTTAACAACATTTAAACCGAATCCTCCCAATTGTTCAGGAAAATAGTTCTGAAAGAGAACACTTTATACCTTCAGAAATTTATTCCTACTAATGACATAAATCACTTTTGGGAAAAGGCAAGGCTTGGGGTGTGCTACTTTTGTTCCAATTACATTAAACCTTATTAAAATCGCCGTAATGACAATATCTCTTCTGAAGAGCACGCCAGATACTTAGGGGCATAGCCTCACCTCGCCGTTCTGGGATTTAGTTACCTAATGCTTATTAGTGATAATAGGAATTACGTCTATAAATCCCTAGGTGTTCACGAGTCAGTCCTATCTGTTTCAGTTTCCACAGGTGGGATGATAGCTCTAATGAGGTCCGCGTCCTCCAGGTTTCTGTTTAGAAAAGCAAATGTTTAGATCTCAACTTTTCTGCCCATCCTTGGGGGGTGTTTCAAATAAGGGTGACATTTATACATTTCACGTTGTTTGGGGAAGAGCTACCATTCGTTATCTTGTAAGGAAATTTGCTCCACGTAAAGTCTCAATCCAGCCAACATCAGGGTGTGTTAGAAACACACACGGGGTAAGTTTTGCCTGATGAAGCTGTGAGTTATTCTCCTGTTATATTCTGTCTTTTGTTACCACTCTTCTCTGCTTCTTCCAATCAGGTAAAGAGCATCACGAGGTATCCTATACTAGGTTTTTATCACTAATCTTCCGGGTGGAAGAAGTGATATTCCGCACATAATTCATTCTCTTTTCTTTAACACATGAAACTAAAAATCCTATGTACTCTATGTACTTGAGGTCAGTAACTGTAGAGGCCAAGATTTTAGACTGATTACTGGTTCCCTCATTTGAATTTCAAATCTTTATCTGCAAATGCTTTTCACCTCCCTTTCAAGCCAGAGGCTAAGGAGAGTAGTAGCCCCAGTTCTAATATCTTTGTTTCTCCTGCTGCTTAGAGATGTAAATTATGGGTTTTGTTCTTCTTTTATTTCTCCTTTTTAGTACCTAACTTTCATTAAAATGGAATGTAAGTCTAGCAGTCTCTTTGCAACCAGAGGATGGATTATAGCTAACAATAAGAGATACGTCTAATGTACATGTTTGTGTATACCCAGTATAAACACAAAAGATTACAATCTTATCTAAGGAAAGTTAATTTCCAAAATACCATAAAAAGTTTCTAAACCTGTGCTAGTTTACACAAAATGCTGTCCTTTGAAGTTCATTTTGCGTGCCTCTGTTCCCAGGAGGTTTTCCAGAGAGCTCAGCAAGGCACCAGGGGATGACCGACCCTGGTTAATCCAAAGCGCAGGACGTACCATTGTGACAGACCTTATATTCTGTACACAGATTCTCAGAGGAGTTGGATTTCCAGTTTTTTTTTTTTTTTGTTGTTGTTGTTAAATTAGTTTCATATCAGTCAATACTTGTTTAAAAACATGTCATGAGCCTCTGTGGCTTGTGCACGCTTCAATTACCTTTGATTATTACATCAAGATTCAAAAACGAGATACCACAGTCACTCCTATTTACTGGAAAATGCTATTGAAACAAACTGAAATTCAATTTCAGAGCAGATTGCAATAACCAGCCAAAACAGGGAAGGAGAGAGGAAGTTGGGCCTCAAGGTGTGCCATGGCCATTGTTAAACGCAAGACGGCATCTCACCTAATAATTTAAACATGGTCTTGTGGCCTGACATTTTTAATGCTTTCTTGATCTCTTTCTTCTGGCTCTGTGAGTTCTTTACCACCGTGGGGTGCAATGCATAGTGGGTTATAGATTAAATACCAAGCCTTAGCTGGCCAATAGCACTTTCAAAAGAGGGAGAAAATGATTGGGTACTTTTATAAAAAGTCTCACTGTAGGTGTCTGCAGAAAGCAACCTTTATTCAAGGCTTTTAAATGCTGTCTGCTTTTTAGATACAAACCAATCCATAAAACTACCAAGTTCAAATTGTCAGCTATTATCTGGGCAGTAAGTCTCAGGCTCCTTGGTAGGCTGATTTGACATTTTTTGTCAGCACAAATTAGGATCCCAGGTTTAACTAATATAATCTGGTTCTAAAAATTAATTTAACTCCCGCAAGCCCCCAAATATGCAGCCTACAGTTCGCATTTACTGTGTGACTCATTGAATTTGGATGAAACTAGAGCGCTAAGCACTTTGTGCTGGAAGCAGCTCTGACTCTGAAGAATAGAAACAAGGACATATTTCTCCCCATCCAGTGTTGCTTCAGGGCAAGAAAAAGAAAGCCACTGTAATTTGGAGGCAAGACTTCTCCAGACAACTAGTAACAACAGCAACCACAGAGCGACACTAAACAGAAATGTGTTGTGGAAACCCAAACGGCAGTGTGACATTTGTAGAAGCAGATAAGAGGACACAGATATGTAATTTTCGATCAGGATAATGTTGGCATGGATTCTAGAGGTAAGTGCAAAGAGACTAGAGGCTCATTTGTAATAAACATTTAAAACACAAGATTACAGAGTGTTTCCTGGAAGCAGGGAATCAATTACATGAAGGAATATTTATATTCTTCTAAATATTTAGAAGAATCATCGACCAAGAAATAAACTCAAAAACATTGCTTAGTTCCATATTCTTATTTTCAAATACGAAAACCGAGGCCCAGAGCAGTGGAGCTGCCCAAAGTCACAGAGTTTTTAATTTCAAGAGACCTAGGTCTTCTGACTCCATATCTAGAAAGTACTTTTCCAGACTTCTCACACGTTTCCCCGCTTGTCTGAGCTAAGAACACAGGTTTTCTCAGCTAATGCACTTCTTTCCTAGTTTGTTGTTGTTGTTTGAAGAACACAATTGTATAACATCAAACTCTTGATTGTGGGCTGTTTTACCTTTCTGGCACATTTTGAACACCAAAGTGATGTTTAAAATCCCCACTCAAAATATATATATATATATATGTATATACATTTGCAAGGGTTCTGATGGGGTTGGTTCCTATTTAATTCCAAATAAAGATAGAGAGGAAAGCATGTTTCCTCTGTCTGTGCCACTATGCTGACTTTCACACTGAACCCTGGCAGGCAAGAGAGAAGCATTAGAGCGTTTAATATTGTAGGGCTTGAAAGGTCCTTACAAGTTCATTTGTACAACCTAATTCAGTTCAGTCAGGTGAACAAGATATGTGTCTGTCCTGTTTTTAAAACTCAAAGATGCTGGTAATCTCAGCTACTCAGGAGGCTGAGGCAAGAGGATTGCTCAAACCCAGGAGTTTGAGGTTGCTGTGAGCTATGATGCCATGGCACTCTACCCAGAGGGACAAAGTGAGACGCTGTCTCAGCAAAATAAATAAATAAATAAATGCCACCAAAGAAATAAATTCTATAACCTCCTTAGTAACTCATTCCTGTATTCCATGACCCCTACTTTCAAGAAAATTTTAGAAGACAGAGCTCTAATCTGCCTTGTTTCTGTCTAAGGCCATTTCGTGTTTCTTTCAATTCGCTGAAATGTAAAAATTCATGTCTACAAAAAATAACATCGTCTACATCTTACCCCAGAGTTCTTAGATACTCTGCTTTTTTCAGGTGAGGTAAAAAACATTTATAAAATATTAACTTTAACGTGATAATCTGGACAGGGACTTTTTCCAGGCTTTTCCTTCCCTGGAATGTTTTTGGCCTAGCAAACTTTAATACCTTGAATACATTATCTTGCTGTTCATTACAGAGGAAAATAGAAACAAGGTGCTTCCTTAGAATTTACAACCTCCTTGGACTTACAGTTTTATAATGGTGATAGTGACTTTCTTTTCACGGATTCAGTCAGATATCATTAATTTCATGCCTAAGGAAAATTCTCATGAACCAGAGTTCCAAGAGGGAATTTGGAAGGCATCTTCTCTGACCCCATAAATGTGACCAACCAGGAACAGAGCCCTTAGTAAGTTACATGGACTGCTCTCTGCACTCCCTGTTTTGAAATCTTGAGCTTCATCTGTTAAAACACCAGTGTTCAACAAAGAGAGAAGAAGACAGAAAAATGTGTTCATTGTCTTTGAAGGAAGAAGGCTTGTCATCTGCTAAAGGCACACATGCTCAAGCTCATAACCTCATAAAATCCCTGAAAATATAGTCTTTGCATAATAAAGACATGGCACTATTAACCATACTATGGATTTATCTATTTTTTGCATATCTGTGGGAATGAATGGCTTCCACTGATCCATGCTCAATGTGCATTCGCTGATCAATCACAGTCATATGTGAATAATGTTCTTTCTTCAGGACTAACCCTAGAATAGCCCCAACGGGTTGAAAGCACAAGTAGTGAGAATACGATGGAGTCTGTCAGACTAGGGTGAACATGACACAACTGGTCTGGTCGTTTTGGGTCCTAAGTGACCTTTATCTCCTATCTCTCATTCTTACTGTTTTGTAAATTTAACTCCCACTCTAAAGATGCCCATCTCCAATAGTTTAGGAATTAACTTTTGAATTGGAAATGTTGTAATAGATTGTCACTGAGTTGTGCTGATTATTATTTAAAATAAAAGTTATTGTCTTTACTGTGATCCATTATGTATAAAATTGTATTTTTTTTTTTTTGCGATGGAGTCTCATTTTTTTTCTCAGCCTCCCAAGTAGCAGGCACTCACCACAACACCTGGATGTTTTTAGAGATGGGGGTCTCACTCCTGTTCAGGCTGGTCTTGAACTCTTAAGCTCAAGTAGTCCACCCACAGTGCTAGGATTTCAGGTGTGAGCCACCTCTCCTGGCCCATCAACCTATAATTTTGGAAATGGAAGAACAGAACAGTCTTTCTTGGAGAGGCTACTCTCACTGTCCTACAGAATCGCTGGCCTTCTGACAAATAACGTTTGGTGGACCTATCCCTGTCTCTGTATATTGGCTACTGGTGACAAGTGGCCAGACCCACTTCATGGGGTAACAAGATCACTCATACCAATTAATCATATTCTTTATTTCGGATTACCATTGAACAATACTATGTGTGAGCAAATGCATTGAATTAGTAATTGTGAGCTTTGTTTTTGTGATTTTAACTTCAAAAGATGTGTGTTTCCTTCAAAAGATGTTGATCATTTACTGATTTTTATGTATACATGCAGTCTTATGTAGTGGTGAGGTCGCCATATATCTTGAATGCTTCATTCAGTAAGTCCTGGTGAGCTTTTAGACTGTGAGGATGTAGTCCAAGACTAACATGGCATATGGTTTCCTGCTAAGGTGTGTTACTGCTCTTCAAGGAGTTTTTTGAGCATAGAATAAGTCTCAGAAAACAAAACAAAACAAATCTATGTCTAATAACTGTGCAGAGAGATCTAAGGGGAGCTGGAAAAGTAAGTATCTCAAAGTTAATGAGGAAGATAAGAACACATATGCCATTTGTATGAAATCCTGAAGGGTTCACCCTGTGTGAGTGAACTGAGAGTACTTCACCTCTCTGGGCCTTTGTGTCTTCATCTGCAGTCTAAGAGGAATTTCCCTAGAAGGTCTCTAAGGCCCTTTCCATCATGATTCAAAAACAGTCACCACTGTGCTCTAGATTCATCCTATCTCAGGGCCTCTGACTTCCCCTGATACCACCTGTCACCTGCCAACTTTGGGTAATGAATTCAAGCTGGACATCCTTCATGTGTCCAATGGGTATTAAAGACTTTAAAATTTTAGGTTGTTGTTTTGATGATTATCTTCTAAAAATGGCAAGATAAATCCATTGTGGATCACCCAGATAATTGCCATAGAATGAATACTGCCATGACTTCTTGTAGCCTTGAACGTATCATGTTGATGATTTGACCACTTTCAAGTAAAGGTCATAGGAAGGCATTGTTCCATGTACAAGCAATTGTTTCCTTGTAGTTCAACCAGAAACTGTGGGTAGAAATATAATGCACATGGACATTCCAGAGGACTTGTGCAAGAATGGCCTAAGGCCTCAACCCCCCAGCTGCTCAGCATACTCAGGTGGCAGTAAGGGGGATTGGAATGTTTGCCAGAATAGACAGAAAAGTAGTTTGGGGACATCTGAGTAAAATTCAGCAGCTTAGAGGAGACAGGATATCAGCATAGTTATAAGGGGATTAAAAATTACCATTGGGCCCAGACAATTTAGCTTGAAGGCTATAACTATAACTGTTCCTTTCCCATCCCCTAAGGCAACTTTGTTTATTATCTATTTAGTTCTGCCCTTGACAATTGTTCTATGATTTGGTGCCACCACCCTGATGACCTTTTTCTATAATCAAAAGACCACCTGCATGATTGAGTCATAAGACTATTAACTCTTCTTCATTCTATAACCACATGCCCTAAAATCTTAATAAAAACCTCAAGAGATTTTGAATATGGGATGCACCTATCTGCCTCACTACAGGCTGACATGATGTCAATCTCTCCTGCACTCAGCAGGTTATTTCACAGAAACTATGCATGCAAATTTCTCCCACCATTTCTCCCATAGTCTCTGGACCCCTGGCTGTGGGTAAAATCCCAGCTTGGGGAATTCTCAGTCCACCCATTTGCGGTTCCCTCCCACGCCCCAACAAGAAACAACGGTGGCTGAGCTGAGTCACTGCTTGGGAACGCAGTTCCAAAGACCTGGCAGCCTGGCCTTTGGTAGCATGTTCAACTCTAGGAAACTATTGATAACTAGCTCATTAGTAGCAACATCTACACATAAATAGGCAGTGAGGAACTTTTCATTAAAATGTTTTTCTTAGTATGATATTTGAAGGTAGATCATTAAATCAGTTCATAGTCCATCAGAGGGTAAAACAAATTAAACAATATAAAGTTTTTAAAAATTCCAAATAAACAGGACAGACAATAGTAAATGGATAAAAGGATTGCCCATTATTCCAAAACTCAAGGAAATTCAGTTAATAACAAGCGAATCATGGCATGGAAATACATGCTACTATTTCTAGAAACAGGAATTTTGTTTCTACAAAATGCCATCATTCATCACATCAAATTAATGTTGTCATCTGAGTGTTGGTCAGATTGAGTGTAGTTAGATTGGTTATAACTGTGTAAATTCACTTCAATTTATTTGTTTTGTGGGGGATGCTAAGCATAAAGTGAGCGCTTTTTTTTTTTTTGTACATCTATGACAAGTAAGATTATAATAAAAGTGATTTTCAACACCAAGGTCCTTAGAAATGTTTTTCCTTAAAAGGGAGTCATATATTCCTTAAGTCTGAAAACTATTTTCTTTTCAGCTGCATCCTGAGGTCTTTCCTCTCAATGAGGACAGGAACCCGCCGTTAGGCAGGAAGGTCTGTTTGAAGCCAGACCCCCTCCTGGTCCACTGACCTCCCTAGTAAATTTGATTGTTCTGGAACTCTCTGGTCTCCTTTTCTTTTAGTTACTTTAAGTTACTTTTATGAAAAAGGACTCTTTTCATCTTAATCCTGCTCTTCACCCCAAAGCCAGCCTGGAGCCATCTGAAATCCACAGAATCACCTTATTCTTTGAAGAGAAGGATGAGCTGTTTCTGGACCCTCACGGGAGGTCTGCCTGAAGATAGCATGCTGGGAAAGGTTGATCCCAAGCAGTAACTGCCTTGGTGGAGGGTGAGAGGCCACTTTGACCCCTAGAGCTCGGGGTGGGTGGGTAGGAGCATGAGAACAGATGATTTGGAAGCTGGGCTCTCCAGGGCTTCACACCTAGGTTTGTTTGGGCAAGAGTCAGTGAAACCCTGGAAGCCAGAGGGCCACCAGAGTCCAGGCAGAATTACCCTTTTAGTCTTAATAAACCAATTTAAACAAAGAAAACCTTTTATTCAGCACTTCAAATACCCCAACAATTGATTATAAATCACAAATTAAAAACCAACACACACTGTAATACAAAGCAAATGTTGAACTTTGCTCTGTCGACCTGATGTCATATACTTTTTTTTTTTTGAGACGGAGTCTCACTTTCACCCTCAGTAGAGTGCTGTGGCATCATAGCTCACAGCAACCTCACATTCTTAGGCCCCAGCAATCCTCTTGCTGCAGCCTCCCAAGTAGCTGGGACTATAGACATATGCTACAATGCCCAGCTATTTTTAGAGACAAGTTCTTGCTTTTGCTCAGGCTGGGCTCAAATTCCTGAGCTCAGGCAATCCACCTGCCTCAGCCTCAAAGAGTGCTAGGATTACAGGCATGAGCCACTGCACTTGGCCTTCTGATGTCATATAATTTATGGCAAATTTAGTTCAGACTGTAGGCAATGCATGTGCCTTATTATATAACAAGCAGCACCCTACTGAGGGGTAAATATTTAATTTGTAACCCATGAGTTAATAATAGTTTTCTCCAAGGATGTTCATAAAAGCCATTTGCTATGAGTTTTGTCAGTTTTCTTTAGATTTAGATGGAATATAAGGATTCTGGAACATTGTTGGTCCCTCAGCAGATTTTATTTCCTACCTAACATGTTATGTGGTGAAACTACGCTTTGTTCTAAGACACCTACTTTTCTATCATATCCTACGAGGCACAACGGCAGGATTTACTGCTCCCTGTCCTGAAAGCAGAGGGAGGAAAGGGGAGGACAGAGAGTCACTCCTTGGTGATTTACTGAGATCCTACATCTGATGGGGATATGGCCTCCCAGCCCTAGGAAATCAGATTCTTGGATGGTGTTCTAAGAACAAAAAGAAAAAATTCCTTGGAATTATATTACTCTCTGAAAACCAGTGCCACATTTTCCTATTGATAATACACTTATCAAATTCAGTTTTCAGTCAAAATTCAGTTTTCCTGTTAATCTTGCTCATTTTTGGCAGGCGTTAAAATATACATGTTTTTATAGAGACAAGCAGGTTTTCAGGATCTTGGGATCTGGAAATATTTTTTCAGTTGGTGGAAAGGCACTTGCCAGCAAGCATGTTATGCTCAGCATCGGTTTCAGGACTAGCATGTGAAAGTCACATTAAACTTCTTTCTACCTTGGGTGACCAGGGGCTCCCCGTTGGGCCATCAGAGATGCAGGTGGGGGAGAACCTCTGTCATCTCTGCTTTGGCGGCCTCATGGCCCATGGTTAAGGAGTCTCATCTCATGGATCTGAAGAAAGGGCTGCACATTCAGGGGGTTCTTACCCTCCTGTGCAGCCTCTGAGCTAATCCTGAAGGCCACTCCTTACCCTGAGAAAGTCTTCATGAATTTTCAGCCTGGGAGATGAAGGGCCCTTTTAATGTCCTAACCCAATAGAGGTCCTAAATTCCCAAGACCTCCAAGTGCTTTTCACTTACTACCGTGGAAAGAACCACAGCCAGCATCACTTATGTAGACAGGAACTCTGCAATCTGCATCTTACCAGCCGGGGAGCTGGTAGTCTCACAGTTCATCATGTGCCCAGGCATTGCATCGGCTGTGTGATGGTTTTGACACCAGAGGGAACTGCCTTCAAGCCCACGGTCTGCCCTTTCAAGTTCCGTATTCTTAGGCAGATCTTGTAATCATTTTATACTGAGTTTCCTCTTCTGGAAAACGATGATAATATCTTGCAGTGTACTTGTGACAATGACACATTATATTTATGCACAAACCACCAGGCGCATTGCAGACACCACACAAATTGGAGCTGTTAGATTATTTTAGGCCTAGGCTGGAATGTTGCCAGAGTGGGAGTTCCATATTCTCCCCGCTGATCAAAATACTCTCACTACCACCACTGCAATTACTACTACTATCTACTACGCATCGAGTACTTAACTTGTGCCAGGAAATTTACTAGGCAGTTTTGATGCACAACCTTGTTTTCTATTCCACAAACCCCACAAGGTAGGTAATATTTTTAGTTCCACTTTGTAGTTGAGAAAAAAGAAGCTTATGCGGTTAGAGAGTAACCCAAGGTTGCGGAGTTCAGGGGCTAGCCCTGGGTCTGTCTGCCCCAAAGTGAGGTCGCTGAAAACCAGGCCATGCCGTTTCTAGAAAGCAAGCACAAACTGCACCCCGTCCTTTCTCAGAAAGAAGCTAGGCCCCCTCCTTCCCTCAGAGCTACCTGTAAGGATGGTTGTGTTTCTAGTGAAATTATACAAAACCTATTAACTCATAGTTTTTAAATGAGGATCAGAATCTCTCTCTCTGCCTGCTTTGCCTCTCTTGCCAGCCCCCCACCCCACCCCTTTGGATTTCTGTTTTCACAAACCATCGAGGAACCCAACAGACCAAAAGGAAAAGTAAATTCTCTTTACATTTTCTCCAGCTCCTTTGTCTTTTAGAAATTGTTCCTTTAAGCCTCGAATGATTCCTGAGTGTCCCTGATAGATGAACAATCAGGCCTGAGAATTGGAAACACCTGGAAAAGTGACCCTCTGCAACCTTGCCTGATGAAAAAGCGGACACACAGCATTCATGTTTACAGTACCTTGTGAATGCAGCTGTGGGTACCTCTCCCACCCCTCCCTTAAATTCAGCTACCCACTGCATCTCAGAGCTGGTATTTTTTTTTTTTTTTTTTTAGAGACAGAGTCTCACTTTGTCACCCTTGGGAGAGTGCCATGGAGTCGTAGCTCATAGCAACCTCAAACTCTTGGGCTCAAGTGATTCTACTGCCTCAGCCTCCCCAGTAGCTGAGACTACAGGCAGCTACCTCAACATCTGGCTATTTTTAGAGTCAAGGTCTCACTCCTGCTCAGGCTGTTCTTGAACTCCTGTGCACCAGCAATCCAGCCACCTCGGCCTCCCAGTGTGCAGAATTACAGGTGTGAGCCACCAGGCCCAGCAGGGCTGGCAGTTTTCCTTTCTTTCTTTGGGATGCCACACCATTCTTCCTCTCTTTTCCTCTCCCTGACCATCTACCCCTCTCTCACTCCCAGCTCTCTGTTCTCTTCTCTCTCTCTCTCATCTCTTCCCTCCTACTCTCTTCCCTTTCTCTAATATAAAATAAATTTATACTTTTATATTCTAATCTTGGTATAGAGAAATTCTTTTCTCCTCCCATGAACAGCACTTACTGAGCAACTGAGCATTTTCCAAACCCATCACTACCTTTCCACTTTCTCAAACTAGCTCTGCAGGGCAGGCTGGGCACAAAACACCAGCTTTGGGGTCAGACGCCCAGCAGCTGACACTGGGAGGGAGGGTCTGAATCTGTTCTCCTAACCCAAATTGCCTCTGATCCTCACATCTGAGCATCACCACAGGACTTCAAGATGTCTGAGATAGGACCGGTTCTAGGTACCTTGTAGACATTGCTAGAAGTAAGTGATTCTGAACGGTGTGATTGCCTGAGAACAGATCCTTTCTGTACTGAATTTCTATTCCATTCAGGGAGTCCCTGAGCTGCCCAGTTTTCTCCATCTGAATTTCGGGTTATTAAATGCTCTCTCCCTCTCCCCAGAGAAGGCAATAAAAGGGAAAAGATCACCTGGGTGACTCAGAAATGTCACTTGAAGAAGTTCAGGCTCTTGAGCTTTCTGCCATCTCCTGTTTCCTACCAAATCAAGATTAAAGACTTTGCTTGACTTGTAAGATGTCAGAATCCCCACCATGCCTGCTGTTCCTACATACCTTGCCCTCTTTCCTTCCCTGTCATGGGGACCTGTGTGCTGAAGTGATTCCAAACCCCAAATAATGTCACTCCTCTACATTCTCTCTTATTTCTTTTTATTTTATTTATTTATTCATATATACATTTTTGAGACAGAGTCTCACTCTGTTGCCCTAGGCTAGGTTGCTACAGCGTCATAGCTCAGGGCAACCACAAGTTCCTGGGCAAAAGCGATCCTCTTACCTGAGCCTCCCAAGTAGCTGGGACTACAGGTGCCCACCACAATGCCCAGCTAGTTTTTCTATTTTTAGTAGATACAGGGTCTCGCTCTTGCTCAGGCTGGTCTGGAACTCCTGAGCTCAATCAACCCACCTGCCTTGGTCTCTCAGAGTGTTAGAATTACAGGCGTGAGCCATGGTGCCCTACCTTTACGTTCTCTTTCAAAAGGACGAGAAAGTACCTTCCTTTCTATTTCCATTGGCCTTCTAATAGCAATAAAATTTCTACACACTTCAAGAGTGTCCACTCAGACAGGGAAACATGAAGCCAGGAGTGCAAATGTCCCCCAGGGAAGAGCATCTGTGTCGGGAAGAATGATTCTCAGGTACGAATTCATCACTGCCTCAGGTGGGACCACTGACACTCTGCTTTGGATAGTGGCCAGGACTGAATTTCTAGAGAGTTAATTTCTCTTGGCTTGGACAGAATTGAGCAATAAGAGGCTTCAGAGCCTTTGCCCACAGCCTAATCACCCCTCTGGTGCTGGCCACACTCCTCTGCCTGGGGTTCTGGTCCCATTCTCTCCTCCATGGGAACTGAGAAAAGTCCAGAGGAGGACGTTTCCATATAAAATACCATAAATGGGGCAGTGCCTGTGGCTCAAAGGAGTAGGGCGCCAGCACCATGTATTGGAGGTGGAAAGTTCAAATCCGGCCCCAGCCAAAAACTGCAAAAAAAATAATAATATAAAATAAAACATGAATGTTGTATCCTTGGAATAAGGAAGAGACTCTCCACTATTCTCATTTTGGGTTATTCCTGCAGTCGGGACAGCAGAGTTTAGCACTTGGGAAACACTAAACGTGGAGGGTTTGAGAGTCTGTTTGTTTAGCTGCTCTATCCCGAGATGACATTTAGGATTTTCTCCTTCAGCCCAAAGTTAGGGAGGTAGGCGGAACAAGGCTGACCTTTGGAGTGGGATTTTCATAAAATAAATAAACTGGATGGCAGCGTATAAAAGTTACAAACCTCTTCAGAATGCCATATGTGAGCAACTTGTAAACAGTCCATAAATATCACCTGCTGGGGTGACATCAAGGAGGCTGCTGCAGAATTCTGCACAAACACAGTTTCTGCAATGCTGAACCATCTGGTAATGACAATTTATTCTCTAGTTGGCATGAGATGACAATTATAAAACATGTTACTACTGACTTCTGTCTGGAAACAGATGATCACGGCTCACCCTGTCATGTGGGTGGGTGTGGAGCCTTGTGGGTACGGCTCAGCCATCCACGTGCAGCGTGGGTGGTGTCAGGAGAGAAATTAAAAAATTAGACGGGTGTTTTGTGGAGATCCTCCTTCTACAAGTGTGATTTCAACAACAACCACCACCATCAAAAACAAATAAGTTTCTGAAGTTAAAAAAAACTTGTTCCTTTAATACTATTGTCTAATTTTTGGCCTTTTATTTTTTCTTAAAGTTAACACATGTCTGTGTCATTCTCGGGGAATGAGTGTGGAAAAAAAAAATACATTGAATAGAAACTGTAACTTTTTCACAATTCTATTATTTTCAGTTCCCTAATTATTAGTTTTAGAATGATTAATTCCAAAAAGGACAATAAGGTCTTTCTCAGTTTCTATTTTACATAGAGAATAAGGAAGAAAAGAAAGAAGAAAGAAAAAGAAAAAAAAAAAAGAAAGAAAGGGAGATTCATTTGATTTTCCATCAAACAGACCGTCTTAGCATGGTCTCTAGAAAAAAATATTCCATATTTCTCCAAAGTGGAGAAAAACATGATAAGGGAAACATAACTGGATAGGAAAACGTGGGCTGATGGCTTTGTTAGAACAAACATGTACAGAAACTAGACATATTTTAATGTCATTATCCCCCATCCACCCAACACAAACCTTCCAATTGTACTTTTAATCAAGAATTTTTTCTTATGTTGTTACTTCCTGCCCTTCTGGGTTCCTATGATATGCAGTTTCCATCCTGGTCTCATCCTGTTTGGCCCCTTTGCGTAAAAGCGAAGGAACCTGGCCCTTAGATTGGCAGGTCTTTTCAAAGCCCTCGAAGTCTGTAAACAGGAAAGATTTCCTCTGAGACTGTGAGCCCCACCTTGATCAAAAGATGGCTCTCAGATAAGGACTTCCCCCCAATTGCCCAGACATAAGCACTTTCCAAATCAAATGCTCTCTTGGAGGGCACATTACTGGATATCTATGGCAGAGGTGCTGGGCATCTTGCCAGGAGTCCGAGGGCCACATAGAAATTGCAGGAAAAGTAAGCTGCTGAGAGTGGCCCCAGCGGAGGTCCCCTCCTGGTTAACAGCTGGAGAGGTACAATCAGATCATACTTCCGTGCAGAGTATGAAAGAGAATGGGAGCTGAGGGGTGCCCTGGCAACCCCGAGGACCAAGGTTTGGAAATAAGAATGATGACTTCCAAAATAGAGTAAGGATTTATCCCAGTGGTTAGTAAGAGGTCTGTTTTTGAGAAATGGGAACATTATTCAGTGACCGATTAGTAAGAGACCTCATTCCGTGTAAAAGGACTGGGGATGTCTGTTTGGAGGGTGAATGTTACAGGCACAATGTCATATTTTCAAAGTTGGGTACATCTTTGCCCTTGGCAGCTCATCTTCCCCTTGTGATTTCATTCTAATCTCCCCAGTTCAAACAAAATCTGTCCCTCTACAGCTGCAATATTTTGCATTTCTTTCTAGTTAATCACACCTGTCTGTGAACCTGAGAGTGAGACAACAGAGCTTATCTTTTATCTTCTTTCCAAATTGGGCAAATAGATCAAAGAAGACCAGAACAAATAAACAAACAAACATTTTCAAAAGACCTTCTTCTTTCCTGTTCCTTATCTTGGAACTCATTCTTCTTTGTTAATTACCTGACAGGAAAAAAGGGGGCTTTGAATTCTTATGGTACATTTCTCCTGCCACACTCCGTGAGCCTTTAATAGATTGCCTTCTTCCATTTGCTGTCTCATTGTTTGGATAAACTTCATCTTCTGAAATAGATTATAAACGTTGAAAGCCCAGAAAGCCCAGGGGATCATAGCATATTCCTCTGCGCCTTCTTTCTGCACACCATAGGTACTAACGGGGCAGTAACCATCTCATGTTTAAACTCTACCTTATTTCATTTCTAATTGACAGTGGTCCAGGATCTATTTCATTATCATAGGGAAAGGAAGTAATGAGACCAAAAGTTGTTGGTGGAGATGAAGGTTAAGTTCCAGTGACTCTAAGTCAGAGCTTGGTGGTTAATGAAAAGAAAGGAAATGGTCAATATGTTTTTCCCACACAACCAAGCTGGTTACTAAATTAGAAAACATTTTATGTACACTTTATTCATAGCATTTTACCATCTTAAACCATATAATAATCTGTTCACAAGTCCTGTCTTCCCCACTGATTGTATGTCATCCTCTCAAGGACAGTAAGAAAGGGTTGATCTATCTTTCAATACACTTAAAAAGATCCCCCCCCCCCCCAATAACATCAAACAATACAGGCATGGTGATGAGAAAGGAGAAATTTGGATTCTGCTTCATTTTTATTCAAATCATGAGAATCTGTTTTTCCTTCAAGAATAAATGGGGGATTCAATCCGATCACACGAGGGAGCAAATATTTCCTGTATGATTCTTCGCTGTTCTTGGGAAATAATGAAAATGTAATTTGGTGAACACTTACACAAAAGCCAAACAGTTGAAAATAACTGAAACACATTAGGGCATTAGGGTAATTAGGTTAGGCGTTGTTTAATGAGACACGTTCTCATTAAAATTCTTTCTATTTTGGGTTTCGATTCCTTCTCCTCTTGCTGATTTACTTCTCATTTCCCTGAATGAAACCCTTGCCTCCAGATGGACTGTGTCATCACTGCAAAATGTTGAGAAAGCCAAGAAGACAATGGAGAAAGATGACTACCACCACCCAAAGACAAACTTGGGAGTATTCTGCCTTCTGTGGGCCGTTGATGAGCCTACTCTGCTCTGTTCTGCAAGACCTCTCATGGAAACCCTCTTTCAAAGGCCTTCCAACAAGGAAGGGCTAATTTACTTATTTGTTTATTTGCCAATGTTCTTCAGCATCAGGGACACCAGAACCCTGGTGGATGATGACGGGTCCCTGACAGTTATTCCAATGACATTATTCAGTTAAAACTTAGCTTTGTAATAAGCTGTATCTTTCATCACATGCTGGGGGGGGGGGGGATGTAATGAGAATGACCCCATCTAAACCAAAAGCGTGTGCCTGGCCCTCAATGATTCACCCTTCCCCATTTCGTGTGTATTCAACTCAATCTAGATCTGAGCCTTTATGGCAATGCATGGCACCCTTCACAGATGGCATCTGGCCACCACTCCAAAGCTGCTGGTGGAAGGGAGACTTGCTACGTTTCTGAGGCAGTCTGTCACCAGTATAGAAATAGAGCAGAAAACCATATGCATTGAGTCTAAGCAATGACAACTCAACAGGAAAAGCATCCATACAACCAGATTGATGTAAAGTCATGGAAACAGTCCAATTAATTGTATGTAATTGAAGGATGGTTTGCTGTAGAAAAATGCGCGTCACGATGGTGCGTTCTGCCAAGTTACTCCGTGACAGTACAGAGGACTGCTTCACGGTATGTGGAGAAAGTGGTGTGAATCAATGATTCAGGGCAGCGTTTTCCAACCTTATTTTTAATCTCATGGCATACTTGAATCTATAGTTAAACTCTCCCAGCACACTTAAATTATGTTGATCAATAAAAAAAGATTTAAAATAAAAAGAATATGCTTACTGTGCTTTGAACTTCTTTCGAAAATAATTTAACTAATGATCTTTAAACATGTTTGCGGCACACCTAACAGCCTCTCATGGCACATGGTTGTTGAAAATCACTGACTTAGGGTGATTCACTGGCAACTCAGTTCTGAAGCTCTTTGGTCAGGTGACCAACAATTCACATAATGTGCTGACCTATACTTGGACAAACATATCTCATCTACAAAAATCATTTTTAAAAATGTGTGCATCTTTCAACTTGAAACAGCTCAAGATGGAACCTGGACATCCCAGGGAGATAATATTTTAAGGAAGTTGGAAGTCTTGTCATGTAGGGCTATCATCACTGCTACCCATTGGTCCCTGACTTTCTTTTAAGGATGACATTTAAGGTTAAGTTACAATCCCCCTGAAGGACTAACTGCAGAAAGGGGTACAGATACCCTAAAGCACCAGATTGTGAATATGTGCTACTTAGAACAAACAACAAGTAAGAAAAACAACATGGCTAAAGAGGAAGTGCTCCTGGTGAGATCATTGTCCCAGAAATCAGGAGAAACAAATTCTCAACCACAGACCCCACTCACTGGGCAAGTCATTCACTGCGTAAACTCCATCTTCCACATAAAGAGGACTGATTCTCTGCTAGCTGCCAATTGTATATGGATACAATTTTGTACATTTTTTAAAATGTGTGTTATTGACCTAAAGCTTATGATGATGGAAACACAGTTTGGGATCTTTTAATTAAAAAAAATAAAAAAAAAAAAGACTTCTCAACAAAATCTTAACTGCAGCTGTTGCACATGTATGGTGTGTGTGTACATGCAGGAGAGCTATTGTTTATATTAATTTGCAAAATTTAATTCCATTCCCCCTCCCCCCCCCCCCCCGGACTCTTTATTGTTTGCTTGGGCTAGCCCACGAGCACTCTTCTATTCTTGGCAGAAAGCTACCTATAGTCAGCTCACATTGTTTCTCTAGTATAAATAAAAGAGGCAAAAACAATGAGCATAAAACCGCTGTTGGACTCAGATGTAGTGTTTACTGAAGCAGCTGCTTTTGCATTCTGGGGGTCAGAAGGGTATGTGCATGCGTGCATGTGTGTGCGTGCATGTGTGTGCATGTATGTGCCCTTGCATCTATGTAAATATCTGACAGTCACTGAAAGCAGTCCCTTCAGCCTGTATTTTAACATGAAGATTCTGAACTCAAAGCACCTTCAGAAGCTAGAAAAGAACAAGGCAGTGGGCAGCAACCACTAAATTAATACAGTGGAATATATTTTATTTTTGTGGTTAACTTACAAGTTTCCTTGACAGATAACTGGTAATTACCTACGACCTAGTGGCATTGTTTAGGAAACTATGCCTAGTTTATTTCCTTCCTGTTTTACACTTTTATTAAAGGTAATCAATGTTGTCTTTTAGTTGCCCTGTAAAGGGTCACCTAAGGAAAAGCAATTGTATGCTTAACATCTGGGAAAAATATTCCCTGTTGGGTAGGTTTCATGAGAACAAAGTATTTTTCAGATGATTTTTTTTTTTTTTTTGTCCTAGCTTCGAGCTTTGTTTTCTGAATTGTGTAGAAATGCTGAAATTAATGAGTGGTGGAGGCTATGATTGCATTTGTACACATGGGTGTGACTGCTTTTGTGGGAACTGGGTTGAATTTCTCAAGAAAACACACTAAGAAAGATTCAGGGCCAAGCTACAGCTGCCTGGCAGAGGCCAACAGAAGCCTGACTTTATAGACTTCTCCATACTCTGCATATGTCGAAACAACGGGCTGATTCATTGCTTCCTTGCTTGGTTTCCAAATAGCTTTGCTATAAAAGCAGATTTACTCCCTTTCCTAGACTATCGCTGAGTTTCAGAATCCCACAGGCTCAAATCTTCCTAAAGGGAATTTTGTGAAGCATGGCTCCTGATTCTTTACAGCTGCACATTCAAATCTTCTTACACGACAATAGGATTTTCAATTAAGACAAAGGTCAGCAAAGTATGGCCTATAGATTAAATCAGTCTAACTGCCTGTTTTTGCAAATAAAGTTTTATTGGAACACAGCCATGATCATTCATTTGCTTTTGTCTATGGCTACTTTCACACTAGGATGATGCAGTTGAGCAGTTGAGCTAGAGTCTTGCCAGCAAAGACTTAAGTTAGGTTAAGTTCTTTTAGGTTGTTAGGTTCTTTTGTTAGGTTCTTTTGTTAGGTTCTTTGTTAGGTTCTTTTCAGGATGTGTGCCAATTCCTGATTTAAAATACTAATTTATGACATAAAAAACTTATGAAAACATAGACTCAGTTTTAAAGTTAGTCTCACACCAACCTCCCCTACTTTCACGAATTACCCTCATGCAGGAGTGTCCAACCTGCAGCCTGTGGGCCACATGTGGATTATGTGAGGACCTTCTTATCTCTAGTGGCAAATATCAGGAAAATTATACAGGGGCCTTTTTTTGCTCATCAGCTTTTATTTATGTTTGTGCATTTAATGTGTGGCCCATGACACCTCTTCTTCCAGTATGTGGCAGAGGAAAAAAAGAGTTGGACACTCTTGCAAACGAGTTGGACTATGAATCAACAGTCTTAGTACTATCCTTATTCTTTGGTTGAAGAACTATGCTTCTAGAAATCTCTTCTAAAGAAATTCTGAAGGATACATAAAGACTTCTGCATACAGATGCTCTTTCCATCACTATTTACAATTCTTTATAATTCCGAACAATGAAAAACATCCTAAATATCCTAAAATAATTTAGATAAAAATTATTATTTTGAAAAGATAATGGGATTTGAAAAGACTTACTGTACAAAATATATGAGCCTAATATAATGCTTAAAATATAATTTCAAGACAAAATGGCAGGATAAAAGCTATCTATAGAGAATAATCTCAAGTTTTTTAAACACCTGCACAGTTTTATTTTATTTATTTATTTTTGAGACAGAGCCTCACTCCATCGCCCTGGGGAGGGTGTCTTGGTGTCATAGCTCACAGCAACCTCAAACTCTTTGGCTCAAGCCATCCACTTTTTTTTTTTTTTAAAATCTGGGGTTTTTATGACCCCTTCCTTTTTATTAGTATTATTATTATTAATATTAAATCATAGCTGTGTGCATTAATGCGATCATGGGGCACCATACACTGGTTTTATAGACGATTTGACACATTTTCATCACACTGGTTAACATAGCCTTCCTGACATTTTCTTAGTTATTGTGCTAAGACATTTATATTCTAATTTACTAAGGTTTACATACACCCTTGTAAGATGCACTGCAGGTGTAATCCCACCAATCACCCTCCCTCTGCCCACTTCCCCCCTCCCTCCCTTCCCTTTCACCCTTCCCCCTATTCTTAGGTTGTAACTGGGTTATAGCTTTCATGTGAAAGCTCTAAATTAGTTTCATAGTAGGGCTGAGTACATTGGGTACTTTTTCTTCCATTCTTGAGATACTTTACTAAGAAGAATATGTTCCAGTTCCATCCACGTAAACATGAAAGAGGTAAAGTCTCCATCTTTCTTTAAGGCTGCATAATATTCCATGGTGTACAAATACCACAATTTATTAATCTATTCGTGGATCAATGTGCACTTGGGCTTTTTCCATGACTTAGCAATTATGAATAGGGCTGCAATAAACAGACATGAATCCACAAGGTTTGTAGAGAACAATCTATTTTAGAATCATGTTGGTATGCTATTCCTCAATACTTTTTGCAAAGTAATCCATAATTATTTACTTTGAAAATTTCAGAAACTAAATGAAGGGTATTAATTTTTCAATTATATTGTACATGAAGTTTAGTCAGCTTTGAAATAAAATAGTATTTTTTCTAGCTGTATATAGGCTTCTAAAATATTAAGCAGGTTTCAATGACATTCATAAGGTAATCATAGGCTCAGAAAATAATAAGGTTATTTCAAGATCCCTAAAGGATGTAGGATGTTGCTCTAGTTTGGAAAAAAAAAAATGCCAATCACAAGGTTGATTGGCATTTTCACTTTATCCTACAAACAGACATTTAGGTAAAGGACCTCTGTATAATACAAAACAGTTCCTGGAGAACTAATATAGCTCCTTTTATTATTTTTATAGTATTTGTAGAAAATTAAAACTATATATGGGCAAAAAGAAAAACATAATTTATCACCTATAATTTTATTATTCAGAGAGAACCACTGAAAACCATTTTCTTTGTTTAATTCATGCAGATAGATTATTACCAAAAGAGAATAAAAACTGCAGAGTTTTTTTCCTTTCAATAGACTATAAATGTCTTACTAACTAAACTATAAGTCGCTTACTACTTCAAATATATATATATTATCATTGGTACATAGGAATTTACTGCAATATACTTACAACTCTTCTGTAGGTTGAATTTTTTAAAGTTAAAGTGTTCAATTATTGTATTTCTAGTATTTTATTATATATTTATAGTACTTTTGTTAACTAATTCTTTTTTAACATTTATATACATTTCAAAGTTTTTTTGTTTTTGTTTTATTGCTAACTATATACACAGAATAGTTGTACTAACCTTGTTCTGAGGGGATCAAGAAGTGACCGTCCCAGGCCAGGCACAGTGGCTCACACCTATGGTCCCAGCGCTCTGGGAGGCTCAGGTGGGTGGATCGCTGAGCTCAGGAGTTTGCAACCAACCTGAGCAAGATCCCATCTCTACTAAAATTGAAAACAAAACAAAAAAAACCTAGCTGGGTGTTATGGCGGGCGCCTGTAGTCCCAGCTACTCGGCAGGCTGAATGAACCAAGAGGATCTCTTGAGCCCAAAACTTTGAGGTTGTTGTGAAGGGCCATCCAGGGCCACACAGTGAGACTCTGTCTCAAAAGAAAAAAAAAAATAATGGCTCCGATGCTGACTTGATTACTATAGGACCACAGCATCTGCTGAAATTGGGTGAGTTCAAAGCCACTGGCACATTCTCAGCCTCATGACTGCCCTGCCTCAGCCGTCACAGGCAGGGAGATGGAGTGAGTGCCCGCAGTCCTGTCTCTGGAACCCACAAAGCCAGCAACCACACCTCCATCTCCACATGCACAGTATGACCCAGACCTTGTGATGGTCCCACGGTACAGAAACAGCAGAGGGCAGACCCTGCAAGGCTTCCTCTCTGCAGGTGTGCGTACTCTATGGCAGCTGCATTCTCGAGTTCTCGGCAGATTGTAAGGCAGTCAGCAGTCAATCTGAGTGTTTACAGTTTCTTAGAATAAATTCCAAACTGCAAACTGGAAAGTCAGAGAGTGTTAGCTTACAATACCTAGAACAATGGAGTAGGTACTTTTGTATACACTTTTTGACAACACTGTGTTTTAACATTGTTTTTCTTATTTGCGATACTGTGTCAAATATTTTTGTGTGCTTGGTTGTATGAGAACAGGTTTGTGTTGTTGAAAGGTTGGTGGAGGCCAGGCATGGTTGCTCACGCCTGTGATCCTAGGTTAGACTCTGGGAGGTTGAGGCGAGTAGATTGCTTGAACTCACAAGTTCCTGACTAGCCTGAGCAACAGCAAGACCCCATCTCTAAAAAGGTGCAAGTCCTTAGCGCAGAGAACGGGCTGCTGGTGGCTGAGGCCGAGGAAGAATTTCTGAGACAGTCTCTAATAGGGGTCCTCAAACTGCGACCCACGGGCCCCATGAGGATGTGTGATTGTATTTGTTCCCGTTTTGTTTTTTTACTTTAAAATAAGATATGTGTAGTGTGCATAGGAATGTGTTCATAGTTTTTTTTTTTTGTTTTTGTTTTTTAAAGCTATAGTGTGGCCCTCTAACGGTCTGAGGGACAGTGAATTGGCCCCCTGTTTAAAAAGTCTGAGGACCCCTGCATGGTCACTGGCGCTAAGGAGCCAGGGTACGAGGAGGAGAGAAATCTCCCCCAGACTCTCCATGTCATGAGTGCCAGGTGGCACCTGAGAATGTCAGGGCAAGGCAGCAAGGGCGAGAGAAATCTGAGGATCAGAAAGCAGGCCCAGGTTTGAAAGCAAAGGCTACTCCATTGACCAAAAATAAAAGAAAACTGGCATCCAAGCTGTAAAACAGAGAAATTCCTCCTGGACCTGGAAGCTGCTCCGGAAGCAGATGTCACCGAGAGGTTCAGCACTGGTGGGATTAATGCCCTCATAGTCCATGGCCCAGTACGTTAGTCATACAAAACCCTGTTCCCAGGCAGGACACTTCAGGGGCTCAGAGTGCTCGGGTATTTATCCTGAGAATTGAAAGCATGTTTATAAGAAGACATGTGCAAGCTGCTCATAACAGCTTTATTCAGAAGTGCCCTAACTGGAAACAATCCACACCTCCCTCATCCAGGAAAGAGGTCAGTAAATTAACGGTTTACCCAAATGATGTGATGCTGCCTCACAGTACAAAGGAACAACCTTTGGACGCCCACAACATTATGGGTAAATTTCAAAACCTTGTACTTTGCAGACAACTCTGGACAGGAGAGTATATATTACACAATTCCATTTATATAACTGCCTAAAATCAACCTGTGGTAAATACAGGCAGTGTTGACTTCTGTATTGAAGTGTCGTTAGACCTAAACTTTAACACACACATACTCAGTGTATCTCCTAAAAAAAAATTAATCTTCCAAAAGTTCCATCTCATGCTTATAGACAAAAACTTATAATTGTGTTGCAGTCAATTATAAAGTACAGTTGGGAAAAAGAATCTTAAAATTATTCACTTTTCCATAAGAAAAAATTAGAGAAATTAAAACTTATCTAAGGGACACATATTAGTCAACATTAGCCAACATCTAGAAAATCTCAGCATGCACGTTAAAGCAGTGATTAGATTCTAAGGCTGCTGAAATTACTGTAATTTTATGTTCAGTGCATTCTCCAGTTTGCACAGAAGGCTCCTTAAATCTGAAGTTTTTAAGAGGCTGCTGTTCAGTATTAAATTTCCATTTATCAGATGTATCTCAAAAGATAAAATCACAAAAATTGTTAGCTTCAACTATGTAACCATAGGCTGCAGATGTAGAGTTTATTTAGCCAAAAGCTTTTTAAGGAAAGGAAAGCTTTTTAACTAAGGAAATCTGTGCAGTTGGCAAAGAAGGCCATGGTCTATGTGGAATGGTCTCATAATCTGTCAGTGTCTTTAAAAGCATTTATTATAACAACAAAACTCCCGGCTCCCTTTGAGAGAATCTTTCAGAGTGCTATGTAAGTTGTCATTTAAATGTGTTCAAAAATATCTTCTGAAAAGCTCTTCTCATATTTAAAATTGAAGCAGATTTTTAAAAAGTAGTTGTTCTTATAATTAAAAGTGACCTATTCACGTCTGTTTTCACTGACCTATCAATTTTATTTATGATTATTGATCCCTTTCAGGTACAAAATAAATAATACCTTTAGGTCAGACTCATAATTTATCCCAATGATGTTTTAATGTTGGTCAGGAAATTTTATGAGGAAAGAATGGGTAGGAATTTAACATAATCTTTTAAGATTGACATTTGATAGCATTTACTTATTTTTCAGAACTTTTGTAGTTTCTTTAAGCATTTTTTAGATGTAGGGAATTGAATTTTATTTGTGAGCTTTTAATCTGCTTATCCCAATAACATCTTTTGGATGGGGACGCACAATTGGTTGAGTCCACTATTTCTCCTGAATAAGAGGCCAGGCACAGTGGCTCAAGCCTGTAATTCTAACACTCTGAGAGTCTGAGTGGATTGCCTCAGCTCAGGAGTTTGAGACCAGCCTGAGCAAGAGTGAGAACCCATCTCTAAAAACAAACAAACAAAATACCTGGGCGTTGTGGCTGGCACCTGTAGTTCCAGCTACTCAGAAGGCTGAGGTAAGAGGATTGCTTGATCCCAAGTGCTTGAGGTTGCTGTGAACTATGACCCCATGGCACTCTACTGAGGGTGACACTCTGTCTCAAAAAATTAAATAAAATAACACATGCATATATATACATACACACACATATATTCAATGCATCTCCTAAAAAAATTAATCATCTAAAATTTCCATTTTATAAGCATATGTGTCAAATCTACTAAGTGTAGATTACAAATGTCTTAACACAATAATTTAGAAAGTGCGGTGAAGGCTATGTTAACCAGTTTGTTGTAAGTATTTCAAATTGTATGTAAAACCAGCACATTGCACTGCATAAATGCATTAATGTACACAGCTATGATTTAATAAAATAAATAAAATTTCCATCTCACACTTAGAGACAAAAACTTATAATTATATTGCAATTGATTATAGAGTACAGTTGGGAAAAAGAATCTTAAAATTATTCACTTTTCAATAAGAAACAAATTAGAGAAACTGAAACATACTTATCTATATATAAGTATCTATACATACTTACCTGTATATGTGTATATACATAATTCATGTGTACTGAGTTTTACAAAAGTATCTTGGTCTCTGGGAGATAGGCAAGTGAAATTAAAGCAAGAAAATGGGTCATTCACCATCGATAGTTTCAGAAACTTTGAGCAGGGAAAAGGAAACTTTCTGTAAAAGACCAGATAGTAAATATTTTAGGTTTATGGACCCTAAGGTCTCTGTCACAACTACTCCACTCTGTTGCTGTCTCAAAAACAACGGATAAAGCTATGTTCCAGTAAAACTGTACTGAAAAAAGCAAGAGCAGAAATGTGTTGGCACCTGTTTCAGAGCTGAAGGTATATACACCTGAAAAAGAACTCAGAACTTCACAAATGCACAAAATCATTAGTTGAAAAATAAATGTACCTGCAGAATTGTGCTAATTGATGAAAACATTTATAGACCAAGTTCCTCTGCTAGACTATCTGTATAATATATATTCTCATCCTCAATTCCTAATAATTGCATTTTAGTCTATTAAAGGTATTTATGGAAAGTTTATGGACAATTATAAAATAGTAATTTAATATTTAGAAAGAAGAGTAAACTATGTGCCTGGCATAAAACATTTAATTGCAGTTGACTTTACTTTTTGGCTCTTTAGATAAACTTCTCTTGTCCTTGGAAGCTTCCTCTTCCAAGCTTTATTAGTCTTCTCTACCTTTTCTACCTTTTCCCCTCCATTCAAGGTGTTTAACAGTCAAGTGCTTCTACCTATTTTTTTTAATCTATCATTTAAATTATCCTCACTTCTCTCAACTTTATTCTCTAACTGAACTTTTCTCATCTCAGCCACCCTGGGGCTGGTATTTAACTTCTCTTTTCTGTTCACGGTCATCTCGAAGGAACGCACTTGGGATGTCACTAGGAGGTTGCTGAGGGCCATTAATTCAAACACAGGTGTCCTAAGTTGAGAGCTGTGGGCTATGCAAGTCACATAAATCATGTTTACAAGATACATTTTAATCATGTTATAAAACTGCTGTCACTGTATTAATATTGCATGTTCTACATTTAGGCCGCCATGTAGTCAAGTTGTTGACTTGACTACATAGAAAAGAAAAGCACATTTATAAGCTTTCTAAGAAAAGAACAGTTTCTTTAGCAAAGAAAATAAATTGTGTTTCAATAATATCAAAATCATTCTTAAGAAAAATTATGGTAATGATGCATTTTATAATGTACTCATTGAAATAGAAAATGCGTAGTGAAATAAGTCATTTTCACAGGTATTTATAAATAATTGATTTGGTATTGATTAGGGTTGAAGCTAATGAGGTCAGTGCTTATAATAGCTATAGTTAAAACTTGCATTATCAATAACAAATTACATCGTGCAAATTACCAGTCTTACTATATTGTAAGCAGTTAATTTTTTTTATTGCTTTTCTGTCATATGGAGAGAAAGAATAGGAAGCTTGACTTGCGGCTCTCTTTTGAGATAACATAACTGCTAATTACTGTTCTTATCAGTGTGTTCTTCACCCTTGTAGGCTAATTGTAAGTCGAAATACTGCTGCTGTGTTTTATAATTCCTGACTTTAAGAAATGTGTTGGTTAAGAGTGGAGAGCAGTGTGATGCAGGGATCACGTCCAGGAAGACTGATCCTGGCTGGACAATATACTGACCTTGTGATATCTGGCCAATTGGTTGACCTTTCTTGGCCTCAGTTTTGTTTGTTTTGTCTGTCTGTCTGTAAAATAGGAATGATGATACTAACATTGTTACGATGCATTGGATGCATTGAATGTTTGTGTTCCATAAAGATTCGTATGTTGAAATTCTAATCTCCATTGTGGTGGTATTTGGAAGTGGGACCTTTGGGAGGCAATTAGGTCATGAGGGGGAACATTCCTTCCCTCTCTCTCTCTCTGCTCCCTGCTATGTGAGGATCCAATGAGGAGACTATTCGTGGGCGAGGAGGAGGCCCCCACCAAGAACTCAACGAGGCTGGCACCCTGGTCCAAACTGTGAGACTTTTAGCCTCCCAAACTGTGAGAAACAAATGTTCATTGCTCCATCTGCCCAGTCTAGGCTATTTTGTTATCACAGCTGCAACTGACAAACACAACTGCCTTACCCACTTCAAAAAGTTGGTATGAGAATCAAAAGAGATTGTGTGAAAGCAAATTTAAAAATTGCAAAACGTGTAACCCTATTTTCCTATAACAAGACCGTGTCATATCGGAATCAATTACAATTCAAAGAGTAATAATTATTAGTTTTATTCTGCTCCTCAGAATAGGGTGTGGGAATTCTAGTCTTCCTAAATCCTTTTTTCTTGGAGGAGACAGGCTAAGGGAAGTGTCTCCCTAGGAGTCGTGGAACACAAATCCCTGCCATGCCCCACTTGGAGGACTTTCCTGCCCACATACCTGTAGCATCTCTCTCTGTTTCTTCACCATATAAACGTGAATTTGTTTTCAAAGTCCACATTCAGACCTCTGATTTGGGCAGTTTTCAGGCTGTGCATGCAGTTATATTCCTTAGCACGTGGAGATGCAACTCTTAAACAGTTTCTCAAAGACGGTCAAAGAGGGAGAACTTACTCTCTGTAATTCATTAGAACAGAAACTCTTAAATACAATTTAGCTTGAAGTTTGGTTCAGAAATGATGTGAGCAATATTGTTACCAGAATTTCTTTCTTCAGTAGATCCTTGGTCTCAGTGATTCAAAGAATTTGCCCACAGATTACTGGTAATACAGGATTTCATTAGACAGAAAGGAATACAGAAGGACTAACAAGCACCAGAGATTCTGGCAGAAGGAAAGACCCACGTGGGGATTCCCTGCAGTAGCCTCTTTGTCTAGGGGTATTAGGTCTTGGGAATTACACTTGGCCAGGACTTGGCAAATGGAAACACTATTTTCCATGTTAATGAGGGCTACCGTCCCTCCAGCTCGGGCAAAAGGTCAAGATGTTCCCTTCATGAAATTGCCCAAGCCTAAGAGAACTGGGGTGCACTGTCCAGCCTTGAATGGGGGTGAGCCTTGTATCAATTGACACAGATCACTACACCAAACTTGTTTGCCTTGTCTATAGTCACAGTTTTTGCCTGACCTCAGGCATCTAATGTTTCACCCAGTTGTTTGGGCCCCAAGCTATGGAGGCATCCTTAGGAAATCCTGCTGGCTCCACGGTCAACACAGACCAGAATCCCACTATATCTCACCTTCAACGTCACTGCCATACCTCTTCTTTCCCCTAAGATGATTTCAGGAGCCTTCTGACCACCTCCCACCAGGTGGTACATTCTCAGCATACTAGCCAGAGTTATCCTTAAAAACATTAAGTCAAATCATTCTGTGCTCAGCTTCTCATTTCACTTGAGGTAAAAGCCACAGTCCTTATAATAGCCTAAGAGGCCCTATAGAGTCTGACCTTCTTACCTGACTGACCCATCTCCTGCCACCCTCTGCTTGGCTCTCTCTGCAACAGTGCCTCCTTCACCCTGAGACCTGCCCTCTACCTCATCCACCCTGTGACTCCCACCCCACCCAAGAACTAGCAAACCCTTTGCCCTGAAATCCCACAGCACTTCCATTCTGTATCATCTATATAGTGACTATTTTACTGTTAGTCTCTTGACCTCAGAGCTCTTTCATCAACAGAGGTCCTTGCAGATATCTTCTCTCACACACACAACAGCCTATGAAGACCACAAACGTAAGCCCTTTTCTGGACTCCAGCCCACATGTCATCACTGATTTTCAGAGTGATTAACACACCTTCTTAAATAAATGTAAACGATGTCTCAATATAAAGATGAAGAGAATTTTAATAGAAAAATTTACTTAGATAGTAGGTATGAAGCAGAAAATGTCTCTAATCTAGATATGGTAAACAATTTTTTGACAAAGTATAGAACTTCTGGCATTCTCAGGATGGTTATAAATGTATATTTCTTAAATTGTTTCCTTTTTTCTTTGTTGTTTATCAAGATATTCTATGAAATAATCATGTAGCCTGGGAAAAACTGGCACCAATTTATGTATGAGTGTTAATAGGCCAAACCAAAGCCAACACTACTGAAATGGAAATGCCAAGGGAAAAAGTAACATGATAAAACCTACATTATTGAAATGGAAAACACTGTAATGTCTAACAGCATGAATAACTGAGATACTCACTTGTCAGAGAAACATCCTTCTTCATCAAAATACTTCAACTTTTGTTTAATTCTATATCAAAGATGTTTCCTTGAGTGTTTGACACAGTGATTTCTTTTATAACTATTTCAAATGAAATTGAACAAAGATTTTGGGCAGACATAATGTGAATTAGAGGACACGCATGTCCTCGTTTGACGTCCCAGACCTGTATTTATAGTAGTGTTGAATCTAGCTGTAATTCAGAATATGTAAACAATGCAAAGGTCAATAGGCATTCTAGTACTTGATCAAGGTTTGTGGAATATGCTGAATATTATGAAGAAATAATCTCGTGCCAGCTTTACTGTTTCACTGCTGTGTGTGTGTGTGTGTGTGTATCCGGGTGTGCGCACACACACACACACATATGGGTTCATCTATATGTAAATAGAACATTCATTAAAATATCTGGCTCTCCATGCCTGCTCCACAGAAGCACATTTTTCTGTTAAGTTATTGAAAATGGGTGCAATAAAGCATAAATTTTATGACAACATTTTTATCCTTAGATCAAACTCCCTGCCAGGACAGCTCTTGCTTGGTTGAAGAGAGCTGGAGGACTCAGTCAAGTAGAATAACACTTCAATTTGCTCTAAGCAAGATATATAATGAAGAGCTAATTTGAATAGCTAGTGACAATGGCTACTGGTGTGAGAATAAAATTGCTAATGGATTTCTCTGTATATTTCCCCACAGCAGCACTTAAGGGGAATTAACAGGATTTCATCCTAAAATCTAGAAACTCTTAGGTTATCACTGAGGAAGAATAAAGAATTGTATGGTAGTAATGTGTTTTTAAGATACATTTTTAAATTGACTCTAAACGTTTCAATAAAACTAAAGATGGCATAAGGAGATATAACAGGTATATTTAAAAATATATTAAAGAACAAGTTAAGTAATGCTATTGTGTAATTTCACACTTAAGATCTCAGGGAGTGATGGGTTATAATTAGAGCATAAAAATGAAAGTCAAACCATATAGTTTACATTTGTTTACGTAGATCGATTAAATAAAAGTAGGTTGATATATGATGATCAGATATGTATGCATATGGAGCCTGGTTTTATTACCATCTTTCACAAATTTAACAAGGTTGGGGGAAGCAATGATGTGCAGGAGAGATACACATTCCCTGAACTAATTTGTATTGAAAAAAGAAAAACTTGACTAAGCTGTTTTCACATTAAATATAGAGGCTGGACAATCCTGGATAGGACTTTCCATTTCTGGATCACTGATCTGAATCCAGCAGATGCCAAGTTATCAGGGTCTGAAACTCATTACCATAGTCTCATGGAAATTAGGTTGAACTCTTACAGTTCTTTTCCAACAGTAGAAATGACTATGTATAGTATGAATTGTTAGAGGTTTGCAATTTTTTGAGGCAGAATAGTGAAGGTAGATGGGATAAAACTGTCTCCAACCCCTTTGTAAAACCAAACACAGTAGCAGTAAGCTGACCCCCTGGGACTGTAAACAAACTGGGCAGCATACAGAGGTCAACGTAAGGAACTAGGCCTAACCCTGTGACATGTACATGTGGTGCATGTCCAGTCTGTGAAAATTAAGTCAACTTGAGGAGGTGGTCAGTGTACAGAGGTGGTCAGCTGTGGAGGCTCTACAGTTTATCCTTCATTTTAAAATGGTTCCATAAATAGTCTTTATGAAACTACTATAAGTAAGTCTTTAAATTCCTATGTGATAAACAATTGCCATTTTTATTTTTTTTCCACGACTACTCTTTTAGGAAAATCACACCCACATTTTGATGGGGGTGAAACCCCTCCCCCATTCCCACATCACCATGCACTAGCAGGGGTCCTCAAATATTTTAAACAGGTGGCCAGTTCACTGTCCTTCAGACTGTGACTATAGTTTAAACTATACTTGAAGAAAGCGGGACTATAGTTTAAACAAACAAACAAACAACAACAACAAAAAATTATGAATGAATTCTTGTGCACACTGCACATATCTTATTTTGAAGTAAAAAAACAAAACAGGAACAAATACAGTCACACCACCTGATGTGGCCTGCGGGCCACAGTTTGAGGACCCCTGTATGTGTCAGTTTACATGAAGAATTTGCACCTGTTGATACCTAACATCTTGTCTCCAGCTGTGGCTATGTACCAACATTTGGGGCATTGATACAAATGTTATCACTTTTAAGTGTGCCGTACTATGGAAAAAGGTTAGGAATCACCTACCTTTTACTCAAACTATGATTAGAAGACTTTGTAAAAATATCTACCAGCAAAAACCTCAGAAACGATACCTTTGATATTTTCTGACTGTAACAAGGCCATCCATTGCCTAGAATGGATATCCAAGGTAATATTTGAACGTCTGAATGAAGGTATGTAATAGTAACAAAAGTACACCAGGTCTCACACTTACATAGCTGTGCAAAGCTGGCAGTATAATAAGGATTTTTCAAAAATATTTCTATGGTAAAATTTTCTTTAGAGACTGGAGATGAGAAAATGCTGCCACTTAATGTGAAATACTACTGTTTATCTCTTACCGTTGAACTCCACATCAAAAGTTTTGCCTTGCACAACTCCTTTTAATTTTATTTTTTTTTTTATAGATAAAAATATGCACCATAGATGTGGCCCAACCCATTATCCTCCCTCCACCCAAACCAACCCCCTCCCTTCCCCTTCCTTGGTCCTTTCCCCAAAATCTTGTGCTATAGTTGGGTTATAGCCTTCATTTTAAAGCTATAATTTAGCTTCATAGTAGGGCTGAGTACATTGGATACTTTTTCTTCCATTCCTGGGATACTTTTCTAAGAATAATATGTTCCAGCTCCATCCATGTAAACATGAAAGAGGTAAAGTCTCCATCTTTCTTTAAGGCTGCATAGTATTCCATGGTATACATGTACTACAATTTGCTAGTCCATTCGTGGGTCGATGGGCACTTGGGCTTCTTCCAAGACTTAGCAATTATGAATTGGGCTGCAATAAACATTTTGGTACAGATGTCTTTGTTATATTGTGACTTTTGGTCTTCTGGGTATAAACCTACTAAATCTCTTCCAAAATATAGAAAAATAAGGACTATTACCCAACACATTCTACGAAGCAAACATCACCTTGATTTCCAAACCAGGGAAAGACCCAACAAGAAAAGAAAATTATAGGCCAATATCACTAATGAATATAGATGCTAAAATACTCAATAAGATCCTAACAAACAGAATCCAACAACACATCAAAAAAATTATACACCATGACCAAGTCGGATTTATCCCAG